>JAHRHZ010000250.1:1034584-1098991 GCA_024137785.1 Ginglymostoma cirratum
TTTCCTGCTCCTATGATGCTGCTTGGCCTGCTGCGTTCATCCAGCCTCACACCTTGTTATCTGGGGCGGTAATTGGCCGGGTTGGATTTGTCCTGCTTTTTATGTACAGGACATACATGGGCAATTTTCCACACTATTGGATAGATAACAGTGTTGTAACTGTATTGGAACAGCTTGGCTAAGGGATCGGCAAATTCTGGAGCACGAGTCTTCAGTACTATTGCCGAAATGTTGTCAGGGCTGGTAGCCTTTGCAGTATCCAGTGTCTCCAACTGCTCCTTGATATCACTTGGAGTGAATCGAATTGGGTGAAGACTGGTGTCTGTAATGCTGGAGACCACTGGAGGAGGCTGAGATGGACCGTCCACTCGGGACTTCTGGCTGAAGATTGCTGCGAATGCTTCAGCCTTATCTTTTGCACTGATGTGCTGGGCTCTTCCATCATTGAGGATGAGGATATTTGTGGAGCCTCCTCCTCTAGTGAGTTGTTTAATTGTCCACCACCATTCACCACTGGATGTGGCAAGACTGCAGAGCTTAGATCTGATCCGTTGGATGTGGGATCGCTTAGCTCTGTCTATCACTTGCTGCTTTCGCTGTTTGGTGTGCAAGTAGTCCTGTTTGGTGCCTCCACCACGTTGATACCTCATCTTCAGGTATGCCTGGTGCTGCTCCTGGCATGCCCTCCTGCACCCTTCATTGAACCAGGGTTGATCCCCTGGCTTGATGGTAATTCTTGAGTGGGGGATATGCCGGGCCATGAGATTGTGATTGGAGATTATAGATTTTGTTGGAATATAATTCTGCTGCTGTCGATGGTCCACAGCACCTCATGGATACCCAGTCTTGAGCTGCTAGATCTGTGTGAAGCCTGTCCTATTTAGCATGGTGATCATGCCACACAACATGATGGAGGTTGTTCTCAATGTGAAGATAGGACTTTGTCTCCACAAGGACTGTGCGATGGTCACTCTTACCGATACTGTCGTGGACAGACGCAACTGAAGCACGCAGATTGGTAAGGATGAGGTCAAGTATGTTTTTCCCTCTTGTTGGTTCCCTCACCACCTGCTGCAGACCCAGTCTAGCAGCTATGTTCTTTAGGACCCGACTAGCTCAATCAGTAGTACTGCTGCCGAGCCACTCTTAGTGGTGGACACTGAAATCCCCCACCCAGAGTAAATTTTGTGTTCTTGTCATCCTTCATGCTTCCTCCAAGTGTTGTTAAACATTGAGGAATACCGATTCATTACCTGAGGGAGGACGGTATGTGGTAATCAGCAGGAAGTTTCCTTGCCCATCTTTAACTTGAAGCGATGAGACTTCATGGGGTCTGGAGTCAATGTTGAGGACTCCCAGAGCAACACCTTCCCAACGGTATACCACAGTGCTGCTCCTTCTGCTGGGTCTGTCCTATTGGTGAGACAGGATATATCCAGGGATGGTGATGGTGGTGTCTGGGACCTTGTTTGTAAGGTATGATTCTGTGAGTATGACTATATCAGGCTGTTGCTTGACTAGTCTATGAGACAGCTCTCCCAATTTTGGCATTAACCCCCAGATGTTAGTGAGGAGGACTTTGCATGGTCGAAAGGGCTGTTTCTGCCGTTGTCTTTTCCGGTGCCTAGGTCGATGCTGGGTGATCTGTCCAGTTTCATTTCTTTGAGTCTTTGTAGCAATTGGTACAACTGACTGGCTTGCTAGGCCATTTCAGAGGGCAGTTGAGAGTCGACCTCATTGCAGTGGGTCTGAAGTCATGTGGTGGGGTTCGAACCCAGGTCTCCAGAACATCAAAGATAACAAGGTGTAGAGCTGGATGAACATAGCAGGCCAAGCAGCATCAGACGAGCGGGAAAGCTGATGTTTCATCCTTCTGAAGAAGGGTCTCGACCCAAAACGTCAGCTTTCCTGCTCCTCTGATGCTGCTTGGCCTGCTGAGTTCATCCAGCTCTAAACCTTGTTCTGTCAGATTCTCCAGCATCAGCATTTCGTACTATCCCCAGAACAGCAGCTGGGTTTCTGGATTAATAGTCTAGCGATATTACCATCAGGCCATTGCCTCCCCCATATACGCCATACCTCAGGGACATTCAAATTAGGCAGTATCAACAAGCCTACTTTGTATCCATTTGTTCTGAAATTTTTGTAAACAACATGCAGTTTTTTAAAGATGGCAATGTGACTTTTCTTTGGACTAGAAAAATCCAACTTAATTTGGAACAGGTGCAAATTTACAGCAAATTTTAATTAGAGGAGGTTGTGTGAATGAGTATAATTGTGTCAGTCTCATCAGGCCAGAAAATTGGTGAACATAAGACATCTGCAGTGACTGTAATCTCAGAGAGCTGTACACTCTGTCATACGTTGGCCTCCAAGCTCACAACAGATTTGTGCAAGTTATTAAGACTTTCCAACAGGCATACAAATTAGTGATTACATACTAATAGAGGAATAATCACCAACTTTCATACAAACTAGTTTAATGAGTGAGAAATATACATGTGAATACAATATAGAGCCAACAGTAAAAATACGGGTGTGTGAGTCACTGCATCAACTGCCTCAACACAAGACTATAGAATACTCCCTGCACAAAAATAATCCTATTTTGAGAAGCTGGGTGTTATTCATTGTTCAAATAAATGCAATTTTCTACTTGAGTGGAACATGTATTCTGTGCAGACATGAGTTTTTTTATGGATGAAGTTGGATTAGTCTCCAATTACATACAAGAGAATTCTGGCTTCAAACAAAAATAATTCCAAATGCCTCTTGAGCTTTTTTAGCTTTAATATGTGGTAAATTCTCTAGAAGAAGAATTAGTGTTAAAGTGATTCCTGTTATTATGTAAAGAATAGAGGAAGGAAGACTGACAGTGTTTTTGGTAAATAAAGAATAGAGTGACAACATGCCTAAAGCTTGTGAATGATGTAGCTAGGAATGAGTTGAAGGATGACTCACTGTTTTATCCTGGAAAATTCTCTGGGATTAATAACAGATGTAGACAGAACAGGACATTTTTACTTGGAACTTTTGGTTCTGAAATTTGTCCAATCGTATTTTTTGATGAAAATATTTTCCTTTTTGCTGTTAGCCCTTGCCATTGGAGACATTTTGTTGAGGCCTTTAAATGTTTTTACAGTCAGATAATTTGTCTTATTGTGCTAAAACTTCATGTGATGCTGTGAGAACATAAAATGGTCCTCCCACAATGGCGGAAGGCATCATAAGTGCTGCAATGTGTGATACAGGCCAGGAAAATCCTCACTTCTGTTGCCCGAAGTGAGTTAGATCAGTCTTGGCTGTTATTCAATAACTCTTCTGGAACATGTTTTTGTCTGCATTTAGGGAGAGGCTAACTTTGTCATCCACAGTCAAATTACCTTCTGACTCACTATCTGAGCTCACCTTTAAAGCAGAACCTAAATATTGGGGGCGGCACGGTGGTACAGTGGTTAGCATTGCTACCTCACAGCACCAGGGACCCAGGTTTTATTCCAGCCTCGGGTGTCCATCTATGTGGAGTTTGCACATTCTCCCCGTGTCTGCGTGGGTTTCCTCCGGGTGCTCTGGTTTCCTCCCACAGTCCAAAGATGTGCAGGTTAGGTGGATTGGCTACGCTAAATTGCCTGTAGTGTTCAGGGATGTGTAGCTTATGTGGGTTATAGGGGGATGTGTCTAGGTGGGATGCACTGAGGTTCGGTGTGGACTTGTTGGGCCGAAGGGCCTGCTTCCACACTGTAGGGATTCTATGATTGCTGAAAAGAGAGACATCTTGCCAAGCCTTTACACCTTATACCCATCAGGCAAAAACACAAGAATGGTAAATTTCAAGCAATCACTGCAATTTAAACAACAGAAGAAAATGTGCTCATTGGTTGGCAATCAACTCTGATTCGTTGAAACATTGGAGTAAGTAATGGGGGCATACAGGCTCTCCACATTGCCCCATATTTTAGTAAAGGACCAGGGTTTGAATGGTACTCTGGGCCCAGTGAACCAACTGAGTCCTGTTTCGGTTTACTGTGCTCTTATGGACAGGTACCTTTTATTTGCGTAGATCTCTGCACGTGAAGTTATTTTACTTCTAGGAAATTTAAATGAGCCTTATTACATGCTCAACTGATTATCTGAAGTTATTCATTACTGTAGCTATTAGCATACTCAGGATTTTTCAACAAGTGCTGTTCAATCATGGAATTATATCCAAAAGTAGACTTTTTAGGGTATTTGCTGGTGTGGGCTAGTTGAATGCAATCTGATTTCTACCCATTATAAATAAAAAAGAAATATGCTGCTCAATTCAATCAGCCACTTGTTTAGACATATGCCCCACATAGCTGCCATTGCGCTGATGCTGAAAATTCATACACAACATTGCATAATGGTGCGGTAAAGCAGTTGGACTGATGACAGCGTTGTGTTAGTCGAAATATCACTTTCCAGTCACTGCACAGTCGCAGAATGATGTGGTTTGTTTCATCTATTGTTCATCTTTTTAAAATTGGCCTTTCCAGAGTAATGTGAGGTTGACTGTATTCTTTTCAGGTAGAAATGTGATAGCCTTTAGACCATTTGTGAGTTTGCATGATAAACAGTAAACAATGAACACTCTTCTCACGAGGTATAAGTTATTATCATTATTTAAAATTTGACATTTTTGTATTTTTTCTGATGAGCTCAAGACAATAGAATTCAGCAATATGTCTCTCTTTTTAGCATTATTCAAGATCTATTATAGTAAGTAATTGTTTGCATTAATTTATGAATAACATTATCATCGATTTGTTTATCCCACTGGAGTTGAATCCTCCCCCAGTGCCTGAAAAAGAGTTAGTGAAAATTTGGATGAAAAATACCTAACTGCCCTACAAATGCCAGAGGTGCCAATAGCATGTAGATGCTGAAAATACTCAGCAGGTCGGACAGCATCTGTGGGGACAAAAGCAGAGTTCATGGCGAGAATTTAGTTGGGACAGTAGGGACCCTGCTGAGAGGATGGAATGTTGGAGACTGACCACCCTCGGGCCATTTTAAGGAGCCCCAAATGGATTTTATGTCCACTTCATAGCAACTTAACTGTCATCAGGACTAACATCTCTTTAAGCAGGTAGATCCCACTTTCAAGAACTGCTGGCCATTCAGCGGTCTGAGTGTTCTTTAGAATCAGCAGCACCATTGTGGGCTTTGCCATCAACTGGTGCTGCATCCATCTAAGACATGCAGCAGGAACACTGCCCTTGGAATAAGGATGAAGCTGTGGGTATCATCAAGGCCAATCTGCGTCAGGGTGTGGGGTTTAATGGTATAGTGCTGATTGATGAGGACAGTAGAGGTGTTGCCTTAGAATGACCGTATGCCACAGAGTATAAATCAGAAGAGTAAGCATCCAAAACAACAGAGAATCTGCTTCCCTGAAGGAGCTCCCCACTGCTAGTAAAATGACGGCAGCAGCAGGAAGATGCCCTTAGTTGGTTACTTAAGTGGCTAAACAGGCCTCTGGGTAGAAGAGATACATTTGTCACTCTGCTGGCAATATTCCAAACCACAAAAGACAACAGACATGCCAGACCCAATCCTCCCTCCCAATTTTTCAGCCCTTCTGCCTCATATCTTGCCCTCACAGGGCCCAAAAAACTCCCCAGCCAAAGATTAAATTGAAAAGTCATAGATCTAAAATTTTAACTCCATTTCTCGCTGCACAGTCATGAGTATTTCCTGTATGTTCCATTCAGATTTGCAGTGGTCTGGTCAGCTATAAGCATTCATATGGCTTGAGTTTGTATGTTGTACATTGCACAACCTGACCTGCTACTTTCCTGGATTTTAGTGCACCAAATTCTGATTTTGATTAAAGTCAAGTAACTGAGCTTCCTAGCAGTTTGTGCTGTATCCAGCAAGTCTGGCTGATTCGAGTCATGAACATCATTTGGTTGGCAGTTGCTTGTTGATATGTAGAAAAGATATATTCTTTTGTCTGCAAAGATTACTCTTAACATAAAATATATGTTATGTTAAGAGTCTAGTAACCAATGAAATGAATATTGTGTTCCAAAACCATCTCAGTATTGTAAATAATGCACTGTATGTTAGCTGTAGTTAATGGTTGAATAAACTAGCTTAGGGAATATTTTCTGGTACTAAAACCCATTCATGCACTGGAGGTTATATTTTAAAAAGTTTGTGACATGAAACTGGTATTGTTCAGAGAATAATACCATGCGCATTTGATGATGAACCACTCATAAAGTACCATGCATTGAATCAATATAATCATTTCTTCTTGTGTTCTAAAACAAGTTGTGCAGGGTCAGTGAAAATACATACTTTTTCATGTACCCTGCCACTTTTATGTATTTACTTCGCAGTACACAAAAGTGACCCTTTGAGAAAGGGAGGCAATTTTATTCAAATACATTTGGATCAGTGAGGTAGTTGCCACAGTTTCAAAAATGTTTCCAGAAGTAAATGGGAAAGGCAACTGGAGTCTCAGCTTTTATTTTAAAGGAAATGCAGTATAAAATTAGGGAAGTCTTGTGTTGTGGAGTTTGGATCAGCGATGAAGTTCATTGAATGGCAGAGAAGACTCAATGGGCCAAATAGCTACGTCAGCTCTTGTATCTTATGATCTTTTAATGTAAAACCTAGAACCGAGAACAGTGCAGCGCAGGAACAGGGCCTTCAGCCCACTATGTCTGTGCCCATCATGATACCATTCCAAACTAATCACATCTGCCTGCACATTGTCCGTATCCCTCTATTCTCTGCCTGTTCGTGTGGCTGTCTAAATGCCTCTGAAATGTTGCTGTTGCATTTGCTTCTACCACCTCCCATGGTAACACATTCTGGGCATCTATCACCCTCAGCGTAAAAAACGTACCTTGTGCATCTTCCCTAAATTTCCCTTCTCACTTTAAGCCAATGCCACCGAGTATTTGACATTTCCATGCTGGTAAAAACACTCTGACTATCCACTCTATCCATGTATCTCATATTTCTATCAGGTTACTCCTCAGCCTCCAATGCTCTAGTGGAAACAATCCAAGATGGCAAAAGCTTAAAAGAACTGTGGATACCAAAAATCAGAAGCAAAAATAGAAATTGCTGGAAAAACTCACCGGGTCTGGGATTGGAAAAATTTATCTATTTCGCTTCCAATTTCCTCCCCATTCTCACCTTCACCTGGCCCACTTCTGACTCCTCTCTTCCCTTCTTCCACATCTCTGTTTCCATTTCTAGGGGATAGGCTGGCCAACAATATCCACTATACACCTACCAATCCCCACAGTTACCTTGACTACATATCCTCAAACTCTGCTTACTGTAAAGAATCTATTCCATACTCCCAGTTCCTTTGTCTCCATTGCCAACTTCAACGAGAGGGCTTCCAAAATGTCGACCTTCTTCTTCGACCAAGGATTCCGTGGCACTGTGGTTGACAAGGCCCTCGGCTGCGTCTGGCCCATCTCCTGCATTTCAGCCCTCACCCCCTTCTTCCCTCCCCAACAGTGATAGGATCCCCTTGCTCTCACCTAACATCCCACCAGCATCCACATTCGTAGGATCATTGGCTGTCATTCCTGCCACCTCCAGCAGGACGCTACCACCAGACACATATTTCCCTCCCCTCCCTTGTCAGCCTTCCACAGGGACTGTTCCATCTGAGACACCCTCGTCCAATCCTCCTTCAGTCCCAACATGTCCCCACACCTTCGTGGCATCTTGTCCTGCAACCTGTAACACCTGTCTGTTTACTTTCTCCCTTCTCACTATGCAAGGCCAAAGACACAACTTCCAGGTGAAGCAGCGTTTTATCTGCACTTCTTTCAATCTAGTCCATTGAATTCACTGCTCACAATGTGGTCTCCTCTACACTGGGGAGATGAAGTGCAGACTGGGCAACTGCTTTGCAGAACACCTATATTCTGTCCACCAAGAAGGACCCTGAACTAGAGATACTAGGTACTGCAGATGCTGGAGAGTCCGAGATAACAAGGTGTGGAGCAGGCTGGATGAACACAGCAGGCCAAGCAGCATCATAGGATCAGGAAAGCTTGATGTTTCGGGCCTAGATCCTTCATCAGGAATGGGGGATGGGAAGAGGGTTCTGAAATAATTAGGGAGAGAGGGGGAGGCGGATAGAAGATGGATAGAGGAGAGGATAAGTGGAGAGGAGATAGACAAGTCAAAGAGGTGGGGATGGAGCCAGTAAAGGTGAGTGTAGGTAGGGAGGAGATAGGTCAGTCCAGAGAGGACGGACAGGTCAAGGGGGCGGGATGAGGTTGGTAGATAGGAGATGGGGGTGCGGCTTGAGGTGGGAGGAGGGGATAGGTGAGCGGAAGAACAGGTTTGGGAGGCGGGGACGAGCTGGGCTGGTTTTGGGATGCAGTTGGGGGAGGGGAGATTTTGATGCTTGATTTGAAGCTCGTCCCCACCTCCCTAACCTGTTCTTCCTCTCACCTATTCCCTCCTCCCACCTCAAGCCGCACCCCCATCTCCTATCTACCAACCTCATCCTGCCGCCTTGACCTGTCCGTCCTCCCTGGACTGACCTATCTCCTCCCTACCTCCCCACCTACACTCACCTTTACTGGCTCCATCCCCGCCTCTTTGACTTGTCTATCTCCTCTCCACCTATCCTCTCCTCTATCCATCTTCTATCCGCCTCTCCCTCCCTCCCTCCCTAATTATTTCAGAACCCTCTTCCCCTCCCCCATTTCTGATGAAGGGTCTCGGCCGGAAACGTCAAGCTTTCCTGCTCCTGTGATGCTGCTTGGCCTGCTGTGTTCATCCAGCTCTACACCTTGTTATCTCAGATTCTCCAGCATCGGCTGTCCCCACTAACCCTGAACTTCCAGTTGCCTGCCACTTCAAACACCACAATGTTCCTTGGCCAACATCTCTGTTTCAGGCTTGCTGTCGTGCTCCAGTGAAGCTCAGCACAGGCTGGAAATACAACATCTGATTTTCTGCTTGGGAACTCTTCAGCCTTCTGGACTCGATAATTTTAGAGCTTGAGCACCATCCCCAATGTCCTTACCCCAACCCTCATACACAAGGCCTTGTCATCACTTGGGCTGCTAACACACATAACCCGTTGTCAGCAAATAATAGTCCCCATTAGCAGCTGTTCATTCTCCCAGGCTGGCTTTTACACAGCCCTTTGTCTGTCCAACTGTTTTTCCTCTCTTTTTGGGCTGTATCTCCACCTATTGTTTACTCCACCCGGCTGAACACCTCTGCTCGGTTCGCACTAAAGAACTCCACCTCCCAGTCGCGAACCATTTCAACTCCTCCTCCCATTCCTCCTCCGACATGTCCATCCTGGGCCTCCTGCAGTGCCACAACGATGCCACCCGAAGGTTGCAGGAACAGCACCTCATATTTCGCTTGGGAACCCTGCAGTCCAATAGTATCAATGTGGACTTCGCAAGCTTCAAAATCTCCCCTCCTCTTACCGCATCCCAAAATTGGCCCAGCTTGTCTTCCGGCTCCCTAAGCTGTCCTTCCTCCCACCTATCCCCTCCTCCCACCTCAAGCCCCACCCCCATCTCCTACCTACTAGCCTCATCCCGCCCCCTCGAGCTGTTCATCCTCCCTGGACTGACCTATCTCCTCCCTAAGTCCCCACATACACTCACCTTTACTGGCTCCATCCCTGCCTCTTTGACCTGCCTGTCTCCTCTCTACCTATCTTCTCCTCCATTCGTCTTCTATCCACCTCCCCCTCTCTCCCTATTTATTTCAGAACCACCTTCCCCTCCCCCATTTCTGAAGAACGGTCTAGGCCAGAAATGTCACCTATCCTGCTCCTCTGATGCCGCTTGGCCTGCTGTGTTCATCTAGCTCTGCACCTTGTTATCTCAGATTCTCCAACATCTGCAGTTCCTACTATCTCTGAAACATTATCTCCTCCTTTTAAACCTCCTTTTCACCTCCTCCAAAGCTTCAACATTCTTCCTATATGGCGACCAGAATGACACACAATGCACCAAATGTAGCCTAACTGAAGTTTTATACAGCTGCAACTAACTTGCCAAATTTTATACTCAGTGTCCTGACTAACAAAGGCAAACATGCCGCATATCTCTTTTGCCACAGCATTCATTTGTATTGCCACTTTCAGGGAATTATGGACTTGCACCCTCAGACTGCTCTGCGTATGAATGCGCCTAAAGGTACTATCACTCACTGTATACTTTCCACTTGCATTTGACCTCCCAAAATGCATCACCACAAACTTGTCTGGAGCAAACTCCAGCTGCCGTTTTTTCATCCAACTTTCCAATTTATCTGTATCCTGCTGTATCCATTGACAACCTTCCTCACTATCCACAATCCACCAATGTTCATGTCATCTTCAAACTTACGAATCTGCCCAGCTGGGGAGGTGATGGCCTCATAGTGTTATTGCAACATTATTAATCCAGAAACTCGGCTAATGTTTTGGGGACCTGGGTTGAAATCCTGCCATGACAAATGGTGGAATTTGAAATCAATGACAAAAATCTGGAATTAAGAATCTACTGATGACCATGGAATCATTGCCAGTTGTTTGAAACCGCATCAGCTTCACTAATATCCCTTCAAAGAAAAAAATCTGCCGTCCTCATCTGGTCTGGCCTACATGTCACCCACAGCAATATGGTTGAGTCTCAACTGCCCTCTGGAATGGTCTGGTAAGCCACTCAGATCAGGGGCAGCTGGCCAGCTGGCAATGCCCACATCCCATGAGTAAATGAAAAATAAACTACATTTTCATCCAAATCATTTACATAAATCCTAAACAACACAGGTCCTAGCACTGAATTTGTGAACACCACTGGCCACAGACATCCAGTCAGGAAAAAAAACCCTCCACAACAATTCTTTGTCCTCGATGACCAAGCCAATTTAGTATCCAATTTAGCAACTCCCCAGTGACTTAATCTTCTGGAGCAGCCCAAAATGAAGGAATTTGTCAAGGTCCACAAGGACAACATCCACTGCACTATTCTCATCCATCACCTTTGTCACTTCCTCAAAAAACTCAATCAAATTTGTGAGACAAGATGTCCCCCTCCTAAAGCAATGCTGATTATAATCATCATAGGGTTGTACAGAACGGAAACAGACCCTTCAGTGTAACTCACCCATGCCGACCAGATATCCTAAATTAATCTAGTACCATTTGCCAGTATTTGACCCATATTCCTCTAAACCCTTCTTATTCATGTACCCATCCAAATGCCTTTTAAATGTTGTAACTATACCAGCCTCCACCGCTTCCTCTGGCAGTTCATTCTGCAAAAGCACCACCATCTGCATGAAAAAGTTGTCCCATAAATCTCCTTTATATTTTTCCCCTCTCACCTTTAAAACTAAGCTGTCTAGTGTTGGACTGCTCTACCCTGGGAAAAAGACCTTGGCTATTCACCCTATGCATGCCCCTCTTGATTTTATAAACATCTATAAGGTCACCCTTCAGCCTCCAACACTCCAGGAAAAATAGGCCCAGTCTTTTCAGCCTCTTCCTATTAGCTCAAACCCTCCAACCACGGCAACATCCACGTAAATCTTTTCTGCACCCTTACACACTTAACAACATCTCTGCTATAAGTCTATTCTTTCCCAAATGCAAGTATATCCTGTCCCTAAGAATCTTGTCCAATAATTTCTCTATTGCTGATGTAAGGTTCACTGGCATATAATTTCCTGGATTGTATCTGTTACTTTTCTAAAACACAGAACCAACATTGACTTTTCTCCAGTCTTCTGGGACCTCACCTGTGGCTAAAGTGGATACAAATTTCTCTGTCAAACACCAGGAATGTCTTCTCTCGCCTCCCTCAGTATCCTGGGATAAGTCCCATCAGGCTCTGGGGACCTGTCTACCTTAATGTTTTTCAAGACACCTAACACCACCTCCTCCTTCTTTACATCAATATGCCCTAGAATGTCAGCATACTCCTCCTTAATTTGAACATACTCCTTCCTCATTTTACCATTTCAACATACCCCTCTTCAATCTTTATGTCTGTCATCCAGTGAGTAGAGGTGATTGAATGAATTGGACTTAGTCTGAATTCAGATCTAGGCGTCTGAGTTTTGAATGAACTCAGACTTAGGGTGAAAGAAGTTTATGCGAATATGTGAAAGTTCACATGTAGATTACAGAACTTGTCTTAAATACAAAACATTTTTAAGCATTACATAACCACAAGTATTTTTTGTGTGTTTTGGAAAGGTCTGTCAAGTACTGAAAAATGGAATGAGTAATTTTATTGCTATATGGGCTGAAGGTATTAACCAAAGCATTAGAGTTTAATAAATAAATGTTAAAATATATCTAAACTCAAAGTACCGTTTCAAAGATTGTGCATTATTTAACTTCATTCTTGCAATCAAATGTACAACTAAACCCTCCACAGTATTGGCGAGGAGTGACATTTGCTATTACAAAAACATTAGTAAGATGACACTTGGGCCTCCAGAGGAGGAGGAATTTCCAGTTTAAAAAATTTTGTGACTCTGTGTAAAGATTCTATATTGAATCAGACAATTGGAAATATAAAATAGCCCATTGTTCCTGATTTATGCCCATACTCATATTCCAGGAAACCCAAAAAGTGGTCAAAGATGTTCAGCAAACAATTTTAAAGTTGTGAATGAAAGCAATGAATACACGTAGCCTGCCAATGAAAAGATATTTAATTCATTTTCTTTCTCTTTGAGAAGGGGATAACCTCATTAAACTTAATAGATTTTCCACTTTCAGAAATACTGTGATTCTTTGTTTGTAAAAGATAATTGCTACTTCCTCTCTGCTTGTTGTTGCCTTTGCCCTTTCACAGAGAGAAAATTAAACAAAGTGATCATTCTAACTACTTTCAGACAGCTCACTACTTCCCTTGAACTCAAAAAGTAACCAACTTGTTTACTGCACACATATCAACAAAATTTTAGAAATGCATTTTAAACACATTTTCCCATTTGGTCAGAGTGAATATGATGGGACATATTTTCAGTTAGCTGTGTAGTTTTGCATGTGGAGACTAAGACTTGTTATGATATATATATTTTAAAACATGAACTAACTCTTGTTATTTATCAATTGGCACACATACAATTTCCCATAATTTTTGAAGGGATCCCACTGTATACTCAGCCAGACATCTGCAGTAGCTGTAAAGAAAAACTCACAGACAGAGACATTTTTGTGTATTTTTAGACAATACTTATGCAGCTCTTTTGTTACTTTCCTATGTTTTGTTCTTTAGCATTTTCATTTGGTTCAGATTTTACATTTGTTACCAAGCTTAAAGCACAAACAGAATACTTATCAATCCATTTTGTCTACGCTGACTCAAAAGAAAACAGAGCAATCACTCTCACTTTGCTGTTCTTTCTGCACAGCATTAATTTTTATCCTTTTCGAGTATATAACCTTCTTTCAGATTTACCAAGAGAACTGTTTCCGCAACCCTTTTGGAAAGTGCATTAAATTGTGTCCCCTTCCATCTAATTATGGCAGCTCACCACCAATTTTTAAAGGGCAGTTAGGTATGGACAACAAATGCTGGTTGTGTAACAATGCCCACATACCGTGAAAGAATTTATAAAAACCGTTCTGCTACTGGAAACTGTTTCTTCTTGACTATCGAAATACATTGCAGTTTAAAGACATCGATTAATCCTCCTCCTGAGCATATCTGGTCTACAGAGAATGAGATATGAATCCAGTAATTATTTTGGTGAAAAAGATGTTGCTGCTCCAACCAACAGAGCACAATGTAGAAAAACGTGGGATCAAGATTTGAGAATTAGAAGGAAACCACTGTGTTGGAGAGCTTTAGTGTAAACAAATAGTTTACAGTTCAACTAAAAATGTGAAAGTTTTATTCTATATTAAAAACATTTTAGGAATGCTAGTGTCAATAGCAGCTTAGTAAGACAGTGCAACCTCCGTGACTGCATGTATCGACACAGAACACCTGGTGAAAGAAGAGGATACAGAATCTGTGAGGGAGGAACAGGAATCCATGTATCTGTGGGAGATACACAATGCATAAACATAGCTATAGCAATCCAAGAGCTAGTAAGAGCTGCAGATGCTGGAATCAGAGATAACACAGTGTAGAGCCAGAGGAATACAGCAGGCAGCATCAGAGGAGCAGGAAAGTTGACGTTTCGGGTCGGGACCCTTCTTCAGAAATGGGGAGGGTGAAGGGAGCTCAGAAATAAATAGAGAGAGGAGCGGTGGGGCTGGGGAAGGTAGATGGACTGGTGATAGGTGAGTGCAGGTCGGGAGTGGTGGGGATTAGTCAGTGAGGTCGGAGGACAGATAGATGGGAGAGAAGGTGGACAGGTTGTATCAGGTCAAAGAGGCAGGGATGAGAGTAAGGGTTGGTCATGGGATGAGGCCGGGAGTGGGGAGATTTTGAAACTGGTAAAATCCACGTTTAGGCCATTGGGCTGCAGGCTCTTGATATGGAATATAAGGTGCTGCTCCTCCAGTTTGCGGGTGATGTCACTGTGACACAGGAGGAGACGCATGATGGACATGTCACCCAGGGAGTTGGGGGGGGGTGGTGAGCAGGAGGGAGGGGAGGTGTTGAAATGGTTCATGACCGGAAGGTATTGTCATTAGTCGTGAACAGAACACAGGTGCTCTATAAAACGGTCTCCGAGCCTCTGCTTGATCTTACCAATATGGAGGAGGCCACATCAGGAGCTGTGGATGCATCTTCGCTACCTCCCTCTCCTTCCTGGATCTCTGTGTCTCCATCTCTGGTGACCGCCTCAAAACCAACATCTATTTCAAGCCCACCAACTCCCACAGCTATCGAGATTACACCTCCTCTCACCCACCTTCCTGCAAGAATGTGATTCTCTACCCCCAATTCCTCTGCCTCTGCCACGTCTGTGCCCAAGATGGGGCATTCCACTCCCACACATCCTAGGTGTTCTCCAATTTGCACTTCCCACACCTCTGCCCTCACATCCCCTTGCCCCAGCAAAAATAAAGACAGAATTCCCCTTGTTCTCACATATCATCCCACTAACCTCTATATCTAACGTATCATTCTCTGCCACTTCTGCCACCTACAATCCGACCCCACAACCAAAGATATATTTCCCTCCCCATCCCTATCTGCCTTTCAAAAGGACCACTCTCACTGCAACTCCCTCATCCACTCCACACTCCCCACTAACCCCACCACCCCCAGAACCTTTCCCTGCAACCACAGGAGGTGCTACACCTGACCCAACATCTCCCCGCTCACCTCTATTGAAGGCAGAAACAAACCTTCCACATTAGACAGGGGCTCACCTGCACATCCATCAAGGTGGTCTACTGCATCCGCTGCTCCCGAAGTGGCGTCCTCTACATTGGTGAGACCAAGTGGAGGCTAAGAGACCATTTTGTAAAGCACCTGCACTCTGTTCGCGACAAACAACAACACCTTCTGGTCGCAAACTTTTCAACTCCCCTTCCCACTCCGTGGTTGACATGTCTGTCCTGATCCTCCTCCAGTGTCACAATGACACCACCTGCAACCTGGAGGAGCAGCACCTCATATTCAACCTCAGGAGCCTACAGCCCATTGACCTAAATGTAGATTTTACCAGTTTCAAAATCTCCCCACTCCCGGCCTCATCCCATGACCAACCCTTACTCTCATCCCCACCTTCTTGACCTGACACAACCTGTCCATCTTCTCTCCCACCCGTCTGCCCTAGCCTTCCCGCTGACCAATCCCCATCACTCCCAATCTGCACTCAACTATCACCATCCCAACTACCTTCCCCAGCCCCACCCCTCCTCTCTGTATTTATTTCTGAGCTCCCTTACACCTCCCCATTTCTGAAGAAGGTTCCCAACCTGAAATGTCAATTTTCCTGTTCCTCTGAAGCTGCCTGGCCTGCTGTGATCCTCCAGCTCCACACTGTGTTATCTATAGCAGTCCAAGTTTTGTTTACCACAGATTTTTTTGTTTCAAATGAAGCATAACCTCAACTTCTCCAATCTGTTCAAAATAATTGATGTCGCTCATCCTTGGTGTCACTCAGGTAAATCTCCTCTCACCAACTCCAAGTCTTCTTTTTTGAGGTTTTGTGTCCAGAAATTGATCAGGAATTTATAGTAAAACAATAATACTGGATTATTTTTGATGCTTCCCCAGGAAATTGATTAACTGAATAATTTGCAAGAATTCAGCAACAACCATAAGATAATCAAGCAGTAGAATTGAGAGAAACAATTATAAATCTCATGTTTCCTCAAATAAAGGGAACAATAGATGACCTCAGGGACTGTACAGTCTCATAGCCAGAGTCTCAGGTACTTTCCAGAGGTTAGTAGAACAAGTTAAATTTAATCATATGGTACTCTTTAAAAGTAGCAAATTTGTCCTTTGAATTTATAAGGGGGAGAAAAGGTGTGCAAAATAAATCAGTCAGCATCAAAACCAGACCAGTTACTTTGGCATTTTGCCACCAACTGCATTTCCTGCCTCAGTACCTCAACAACAACTGATTAGGTGTGCTCCAGATCAGTACTAACTTTGTCATGTCAGCAATTGAAGGGATATGTGTCTCCAACTTTCAACAGGTGGCAGATACTGTGCCCAAATAATGTAACAGTACGCAATATTCACACCGCAACTTTCCCTTTGTTCAGTATTATGCTGAAATATGCTGGGAGTTCCAAAAGGGATTAAATTGGCCAGAAGATTCAACAAGATTTAGCGGTCTCCCATATGTTGAGCCAAACTGTACTTCTGGTGTCCTACAGCCCTTACAGAAAATGATGTGTGTATTCATAATTAAGTCCAAAAATATCGGAAATGCACAGCCTGACCATCAGAGTATCAAAGACAACAATAAGTTCATGCTGAAGAAGAAAAACTCTATGTTAGCATTCCAACTCAAACAAAATTCTTTCAATTTGGTATGGTGACGTTTTTGGGTGTCAAGTGAAAGGTTTTCAAATTATATGAAAGCAAAAAGTGTATAGGGCATATTTATCCGTTCCTGCAATTGGAGCTATTAGGTTCTTGTGTGCAACACATACAGGAAAGTTGTGCAGACGGTACTCAAACGAGCCCACCTAATCATCTTCTCAATAATTTAAATAGGCAGGAAATTATGTTTTCTCCTTTATTGTTTTGCACATGCAAGTGCTTGACTTTGCTCTCTTTAGGTGAGTAAAAGAAATCAGATGCATCAGGAACAAAAACTGGATATTTTATCCCAATATGAAGAAGGATCACTGGATTCAAAAGATTAACTCTGTTCCGTCTCCACAGATGTGACCAGACATGCTGAGCTTTGTCAGCAATTTCTCTTTTTGTTACAGATCTTCAGTGTTCTCAATTGTTTCATTCTATGCAAATAAAACATTTCTTACAGAAAAGAAACTTCAGTTTGCACATGTTAAAAGGCTTGTCCACGCCTCCCTAACCATTCCTTCCTCCCACCTATCCCCTTCTCCCACCTCAAGCCCTACCCCCATTTCCTACCTACTAGCCGCATCCCGCCCCCTTGACTTGTCCGTCCTCCCTGGACAGACCTACCCCCTTCCTAACTCTCCACATACACTGACCTTTACTGGCTCCACCCCCACCTCTTTGACCAGTCTGTCTCCTCTCCACCTATCCTCTCCTTTATCCATCTTCTATCCGCCTTCCCCTCTCTCCCTATTTATTTCAGAATCCCCTTCACCTCCCCCATTTCTGAAGAAGGTTCTAGGCCCGAAACGTCAGCTTTCCTGCTCCTCTGATGTTGCTTGGCCTGCTGTGTTCATCCAGCTCTACACCTTGTTATCTCAGATTCTCCAGCATCTGCAGTTCCTACTGTCTCTGACACATCTCTTGATGTTATTCCAACAATTAACAATCTGAAAGCTATCAATGTTAGAGGTTAATAGACTATTAATAGTTAAAAATTGCAAGCCTTTATGAAACTTGCTGCCACAAATTGGATTGTCGAGAACCTGAATTAATTTGCAGCAATTTTTTGTGGAAAATCAGTTATAAATTGCTCTGTGGATTTTTTTTCTTATGGAAAATAATCCTTGAGGAGAACTATTGCTGGTTGGCTGGCTATGTGCCAGGAGATTCATGAGACATGTTAAAGTGGTTCAGTCCCATCGAGTAAAGCACAGTAACTGTAGATAGGTTCCTCCCCCTTAAGGCAACATCAGTTTTCAATAACTGCATTGGAGCCTTTGAAGAAGACCAAAACTCTTTCATGTTTCATCAGCTTTGAAGCAGTTCAAAATTTCATATGAGTAGTTTATTACGTGATTGAGCACTGCATCAAATTTTATTTACATAGATGAGGCAGTAAGCCTGCTATTAGCCACGTTAAGAGTCCAAGCTAGCCATTTCCTCTCAATACATAAATGGACATCAGCTTTTATAATTCAAGCCTGATTAGAACTCAACGAGTTACAGTGGATGAGTGGAGTGTTTAAGACTGAGTTTGATAGATTCTTACCTAAAAAGAGCTTTAAAGGTGATCAGGAATAGCCAGAATGTACAGTTGAGGCCATATTCAAATCAGCAGTGATATCATTGAAATGTGGGTAGACCCGAGGTCCTACTGCTGCTGCTATTTCACGAGTTTGTATGAAATATAGACGAAGGTAATTTTACCACTGGCAAGATGGACAAGCCATTCAAATGTTTTAAAATTGACAATTAAATAAACAGTCTTTAGGATGAAAGTGTAAATTTCTGCCAGAATTGGCACAGGTAGTCACCGTATTAATGGCAATTAAATGATTTTTGTTAATCCCATTGTGTTTGTCAAAACATGTTTCTCTTTTATAACTAGCCGTGTGCTTCTGCCAGTTCGCCAGTTCATCTGTTTGTTCTCATCTTTCTAAATGTCTGTCTTCCTCATTATTTTGAAATGTCCTGCTCTGTCTGTATAACTTTGATATATTATTCAAGATCTCTCTTCCCCTGAAGGGCAGTCAGGCAGGATATCAACTCACAACAGAAAGACCCCTATAAGCTTCACAAATTTTTCACTGAAGGTGTACTGTTAAGCTGAGAATGTTAATTATTCAGTGCTGCTGTTCATAATGGGGTTAGAATATTAGATGGTTGTTTTTGACTGGCACAGATGTGATGGGCTGAAAGGCCATTTTCTGTGTTGTAGCTCTCTATGATTCTATTGGAGGGCAACATGGATATGACTTGGTCCGCTCACTTCAACCATCAAGTAAGGAATGAGCATATGCTAATACAGTGAGCATTAGAATTTGCCTTCTAGTGGTTGTTATTGAATCCATTTACCACAAGAGATAAAACAACAACACAATACTGTGATAACAAGCATGGGGCTGGATGAACACAGCAGGTCAAGCAGCATCATAGGAGCAGGAAAACTTGACGTTTCGGGCCTAAACCCTTCATCAGAAATGGGGGAGGGCAAGCGGGTTCTGAAATAAATAGGGAGAGAGGGGGAGGCGGATAGAGAATGGATAGAGAAGAGGATAGGTGGAGGGGAGGTAGACAAGTCGAAGAGGCGGGGATGGAGCCAGTAAAGGTGAGAGTAGGTGGAGGGGGTAGGGAGGAGATAGGTCAGTCCAGGGAGGACGGACAGGTCAAGGCGGCAGGATGATGTCAGTAGATAGGAGATGGGGGTGGGGCTTGGGGTGAGAGGAAAAACAGGTTAGGGAGGTGGAGATGAGCTGGGCTGGTTTTGGGATGCGGTTGGGGGAGGGGAGATTTTGAAGCTTGTGAAATCCACATTGATGCCATTGGGCTGCAGGGTTCCCAGGCTGAATATGATTTGCTGTTCCTGCAGCTTTTGGGTGGCATCACTGTGGCATTGCAGGAGGCCCAGGATGGACATGTCATCTGAGGAATGGGAGGGGGACATTTGGGATGTACGGGAGTGGAATGTCTCATCCTGGGAGCAGATGCGGCGGAGGCGAAGGAATTGGGAATAGGGGATGGCATTTTTGCAGGAAGGTGGGTGGAAAGAGGTGTATTCCAGGGAGCTGTGGGAGTCAGTGGGCCTGAAATGGACATCGGTTTCTAGGTGGTTACCCGAGATGGAGACAGAGAGGTCCAAGAAGGAGACAGAAGTGTTGGAGATGGTCCAGGTGAACTTTAGGTTGGGGTGGAAGGTGTTTGTGAAGTGGATGAACTGTTCGAGCTCCTCGTGGGAGCACGAGGCGGCGCCGATGCAGTCATCAATGTAACGGAGGAAGAAGTGGGGTTTAGGGCCAGTGTAGGTACGGAAGAGGGATTGTTCCACGTAACCTACAAAGAGGCAGGCAAAGCTTGGGCCCATGCGGGTACCCATGGCCACCCCCTTTGTCTGGAGGAAGTGGGAGGAATTGAAAGAGAAGTTGTTGAGGGTGAGGACGAGTTCGGCTAAGTGGATGAGGGTGTTGGTGGAGGTGGATTGGTCAGTTCTGCGGGACAGGAGGAAGCGGAGGGCCTTTAGGCCATCAGCATAGGGAATACAGGTGTATAGGGACTGGACGTCCATAGTAAAAATGAGGTGTTGGGGACCGGGGAATTGGAAGTTCTGGAGGAGGTAGAGGGCGTGGGTGGTGTCACGGACGTAGGTAGGGAGTTCCTGGACCAAGGGGGTGAAAATGGAGTCTAGGGAGGTGGAGATGAGTTCAGTGGGGCAGGAGCAGGTGGAGACAATGGGTCGACCAGGGCATTCAGGTTTGTGGATTTTGGGAAGGAGATAGAAGCGGGCGGTGCGGGGTTGGGGAACGATGAGGTTGGAGGCGGTGGGTGGGAGGTCACCTGAGGTGATCAGGTTGTGGATGGTTTGGGAGATGATGGTTTGGTGCTCGGGGGTGGGGTCATGATCCAGGGGGTGTCCGGAGGGAGGAGGGTAACTTCTTCAGGGTAGGCATCCTTAGAAGAGGCTTCGCAGTGGGGTTACAATTTTATCAGCTGTGAACTGTCTTCGGAGGGAACCTCGAAATGCGAGTGAAAAGGAATAGGGACAGGAAAATAAAGGGAAATTTTGCAATTGATTAGATAGCAGGAAAAGTTATTTGACAAATGGTACAAAAGGCAAAGGATGATGTAATAGTCGCAGTAAAGAAGGTCAAGTTTTGACTGGAGCTGCTCTGAATGGTAAACTAATGGCCAGGTATGATCAAAAGGCAAAAACATGAAAACTGGCATATGCTAAAAAGACAGTATATGGAAATAGGGGCAACTTTTTATAATCTTTAATTTTGAACTGAATATTCATTCCCAAGGTTGCTGAGTGCCCACTTAAAATATATGATGCTGTTTGTCCCTTTATCTTGCATAGAACTTCAATGGAACAATGAAAGGACATTCACTGGCTTGCTGGGACCTGCCCTAACTAACCACCATCCACACAAACACAGAAGTTTCTGGAAAAGCTCAGCAGGTCTGGCAGCATCTCTGAAGAAAAAATCAGAGTTAACAGTTCGGGTCCGGTGACCCTTCCTCAGTACACTTTCGGTTCTTTCGGTTTTTATCTACCACCGCTGCTGGTTTCTCCAACCAAATTTACTTGTACTGTAATCTAACAGAATAATGCAGAACAGTCCAGACCTCTGTACTTTATTGTGAGCTCCATACTTCTGATCTGCAATTTTTTTGCTTACCCACCAGTGAAATGCTCTTTTCAGCCCCTGCCCCCGCTCTACAAAACTCATTTGATTTCAGTAATAATAAAAGTCAGAGAAGATGGACAATGGCCAATGAATTTAATATGTCAGAATTATCATGGCTAATAAAGTCCAAAATTAGATCCAGTGTGTATTGTTACAAGCCAGGAACAACACAAAACTTAACTTTTGTGCTCCTCAACCACACACTTTACATTGATTGTTTTTATTTTACGTTTTAATCATTTCTGACATACTTCCACCTTGGGAAATTTAGTTTCCATGTGGCCATTTTCCATCTGGATTCATTAGTTCATTTGTTGAGGACAGTGTTCTTTGGCTGTGCTGATGTCTTTACTCACACGCTTCTACCAGATGACATAAAAAATTTCCCTTGGGTGGTATCTTCCGAACAAAAAAATTCAGCCATATTTCGGACGCATTGTACAAGAACCTGATCTGAGCCCTAAATAGAACTGTTAAGTGTGCACTAGTCTTGTAAATACTTGTCTTAATTTGATTTTCTTTCTGCCAGAATTCCTTCCATTATCCATTCGATAGACTAAATATAAAAATTGGCTAATTTTATTCGACAAGATCAACAATTTCAATATTGGCTGTTTTTTATCTTTTAATATTTATACAGTATCAAAGATACTAAAGCAGTCCAAATCCATATGCCAAAATCCACAAACCTGAATGCCCTGGTCGACCCATTGTCTCCGCCTGCTCCTGCCCCACCGAACTCATCTCCACCTACCTAGACTCCATTTTCACCCCCTTGGTCCAGGAACTCCCTACCTACGTCCGTGACACCACCCACGCCCTCCACCTCCTCCAGAACTTCCAATTCCCAGGTCCCCAACACCTCATTTTTACTATGGACGTCCAGTCCCTATATACCTGTATTCCCCATGCCGATGGCCTAAAGGCCCTCCGCTTCTTCCTGTCCCGCAGAACAGACCAATCCCCCTCCACCGACACCCTCATCCGCCTAGCCGAACTCGTCCTCACCCTCAACAACTTTTCTTTCAATTCCTCCCACTTCCTACAAACAAAGGGTGTGGCCATGGGTACCCGCATGGGTCCAAGCTATGCCTGCCTCTTTGTAGGTTATGTGGAACAATCCCTCTTCCGTACCTACACTGGCCCTAAACCCCACCTCTTCCTCCGTTACATTGATGACTGCATCGGCGCCGCCTCGTGCTCCCACGAGGAGCTCAAACAGTTCATCCAATTCACCAACACTTTCCACCCCAACCTGAAGTTCACCTGGACCATCTCTAACACTTCTCTCTCCTTCCTGGACCTCTCTGTCTCCATCTCGGGCAACCACCTAGAGACAGATGTCCATTTCAAGCCCACTGACTCCCACAGCTACCTGGAATACACCTCCTCCCACCCACCCTCCTGCAAAAATGCCATCCCCTATTCCCAATTCCTTCGCCTCCGCCGCATCTGTTCCCAGGATGAGACATTCCAATCCCGCACATCTCAAATGTCCTCATTCTTCAAGGACCGCAACTTCCCCCCCACAGTGGTCGAGAACGCCCTCGACCGTGTCTCCCGCATTTCCCGGAACACATCCCTCACGCCCCGTCCCCGCAACAATAATCAAAAAAGAATCCCCCTCGTCCTCACATACCACCCCACCAACCTCCGGATCCAACGCATCATCCTCCGACACTTCCGCCATCTACAGTCAGACCCCACCACCAAAGACATCTTTCCCTCCCCACCCTTATCTGCCTTCCGGAGGGACCACTCCCTCCGCGACTCCCTTGTCCGCGCCACACTCCCCTCCAGCCCCACCACACCCGGCACTTTTCCTTGTAACCGCAGGAAGTGCTACACCTGCCCCCACACCTCCTCCCTCACCCCAATCCCAGGCCCCAAGAAGACATTCCACATCAGGCAGAGGTTCACCTGCACATCTGCCAATGTGGTATACTGCATCCGCTGTACCCGTTGTGGCTTCCTCTACATCGGGGAAACCAAGCGGAGGCTTGGGGACCGCTTTGCAGAACACCTGCGCTCAGTTCGCAACAAACAACTGCACCTCCCAGTCGCGAACCATTTCAACTCCCCCTCCCATTCCTCAGATGACATGTCCATCCTTGGCCTCCTACAATGCCACAGTGATGCCACCCGAAGGCTGCAGGAACAGCAAATCATATTCAGCCTGGGAACCCTGCAGCCCAATGGCATCAATGTGGATTTCACAAGTTTCAAAATCTCCCCTCCCCCAACCGCATCCCAAAACCAGCCCAGCTCATCTCCACCTCCCTGGACTGACCTATCTCCTCCCTACCCCCCTACCTACACTCACCTTTACTGGCTCCATCCCCGCCTCTTCGACTTGTCTGCCTCCTCTCCACCTATCCTCTCCTCTATCCATCCTCTATCCGCCTCCCCCTCTCTCCCTATTTATTTCAGAACCCTCTTCCCCTCCCCCATTTCTGATGAAGGGTTTAGGCCCGAAACGTCAAGTTTTCCTGCTCCTATGATGCTGCTTGACCTGCTGTGTTCATCCAGCCCCATGCTTGTTATCTTAGATCAGACAAGGCATTGGTTTCATCTGAACGATGGCACATTTAATGGTGTATCACTCTGTCAGGATTGCTCGTAAATGTCAGCCAAGGTTATTTGCTTAGAGTTCTTTTGGAGCAGCTTGGTGTGGCTGGCATATCAAATACTGCAGACTGGTTGAAAAAATAAGCAGTACTATTAAACCAAGTCCATAGTCAGAGAAACAGTTATTTGTGATGCTGCTCAGGTCTATTTTAGAGCTGTGCCAGGGATGGAATCCTAGTGGGTGAAATATGAACAAAGATTCAATTGATTTCATGGAATGGCAGAGCAGACTTGATGGGCCGAATAGCCTACTTCTGCTCCTATTAGGAGGCAAAAAAATATTGTTAAGAACTTTGAAAAGTGTTATGGAATTTGGATATGACATGACAATTTACAAGGACAGAATGCAAACACTTTTGAGAAAGTTAAGCTTCTACATAGAAGAGATGAGAGAGAAACAACAAAAAGATGTTGATTCATGTGATTAGGGTGGCAATCAGAAAAGATGTTTGCCTTCTTGTAAAACAAGTGTGGAGAAGGAGCTGAATTGTGCTAAGCTGAATGAATCTTAATTTTTTTTCATTCGTTTGGGTGATGTGGGTATTGCCGGCTTGGCTAGCTTTGTTTCCCATCCCGATTGCCCAGAGAGAAGTGATGTGGGTACCATATTGCAGTGGGTCTACAGTCATGTGTAGGCCTGCATAAGTGAGGATGACAGATTTCTTCCCCAAAGGATGTCAGCTGCATGGGTTTTTTTTTAATGGCAATCGAAAGTGGTTACATTTTGAGGTTAATTTCTTAAAGCAGTCTTTTATTGAAAAACTGAATTGTATTCAATTCAATTTTAATTCAACTGCCATGTTGGCATTCAAAACCATGTCACTAGAAAATTAGCCTGGTGTTCTGGATTATTGGACCAGTGACATTTGCAAAATCACATTACACGACCACAAATCCTTGAACTCAAGCATTTTGTTTATGCTGAGGGTGGATGGAGAAGGGAAATGATTTAAGATAGTTAGCAGCGGATAAAATAATATTTGAGTTATTTTTGCTCAGTCATGGAGTCTTACAGCATGGAAGTAGACCCTTCAGTGCAACTAGTCCATTGCCAACCATGTTCCCTAACTAGACTTGTCCCACTTGCTTGCATTTGGCCCGTATCCCTCCAAACCTTTCCTATTCATGTACTTATCCAAACGTCTTTTAAATGTTGAAACTATACTTGCAGCCACCACTCCCTCTGGTAATCCATTCCACACTTGTCCCTCAAGTCCTTTTGAAAACTTTCTCCCCTCACCTTAAAAATGTGCCCTCTAGATTTGAACTCCCACATCCTAGGGAAAAGACCCTTGCTATTCACCTTAACTATGCCCCTCATGATTTTTCAAACCTCTATAATGTTATGCCTCAACATCCTACGCTCCAGTGATAAAAGTCCAGTGATAAAAGTCCCACCTTATCTAGCCTATTATTAAAACTCAAATCCCCTGTTTCCACCAACATCCTAGGAAATCTTTTCTGAATGCTGTCCAATTTAATAATATATTTCCTGTAGCAGGTCAAGTAGAACTGCACACAGTGCTCCAGAAGAAGCCTCACCGACATCCCATTCAACCTCAGCGTGACACCCCAACTCCTATATTCAAAGGTATAAGCAACAAAGGCAAGTGCGCTAAAGCACCCTGTCTACCAGTGGTGCAAATTTCAAAGAATTATGTCTCAATTCCTAGATCTCTGATCTACAACACTACCCAGGGCATTACCATTAATTGTATTAGTACTGCCCTTGTTCATTTTAGCAAAATGCAATACCTCGCATTTATCCAAATTAAACTTCATCTACCACTCTTCAGCCCATTGACCCAATTAATTAAGAATTCTGTGTAATCTCAGATAACTTTCTTCACTGTCCATTATGCCACCAATTTTGGTGTCATTCAAAAATTTAATAACCATGTGTCCTCTGTTTTTATCCAAATTGTTTTAATAAATGACAAACAAAAGTAGACCCAGTACCAATCCCTGTGGAACACTGTTGGCCACAGGCCTCCTGTCCACAAAACAACCCTCCACCACTACTCTGTTTCCTACCATCAAGCCAATTTTGTATACAATTGGCAAGCTCACCCTGAATACCATATGATCTAACTTTAGTAACCCTGTCAAAGGCTTTATCAAAGTCCATGTAAACAACATCTACTACTCTTCCCTCATCAATCTTTTTGGTTAATTCCCCAAAAAACTGAATCAAGTTTGTGAGACATGATTTCCCTCACACAAGACCATGCTCACTATTCCTAATCAGTCCTTGCCTCTCCAACTGCATGTACTGTGAATCCTATCTTGAAGTATAGCATAGAAACAGACTCTTCGGTCCAACTCGTCCATGCTGACTAGATACCATAAATTAATCTAGTCCCATCTGCAAGCATTTGGCTCATATCCCTCTAAACCCTACCTATTCATATATCCATCCATGTGCCTACTAAATGTTTTAATTCTACCAACCTCTACCACTTCCTCTGGCAGTTCATTTCCATACCCGCACACCTCTCTGCCCCTTAGATCCCTTTCAAGTCTTTCCCCTCTCACCTTAAACCTATGCCCTAAAGTTTTGAACTCCCCTACCCTGAGGAAAAGACCTTGATTATTCACCCTATCCATACCACTCATGATTTTATCAACATCTATAAAGTCACCCTCAGCCTCCGGTGTTCCATAGAAAATAGCCCAGCCTATTCAGTCTCTCCCTATAACTTAAACACTCCAACCCTGGCAACATCCTTGTAAATCTCTTCTGAACCCTTTCAAGTTTCACAATCTCTTTCCAATAGCAGGGAGACCAGAACTGCATGGAGTATTCCAAACGTGGCTGATCCAATGTCCTGTACAGTTGCAACATGACCTCCCAACTCCTGTACTCAATGCAATGACCAATAAAGGGCTGCATACCAAATATCTTCTGCACCACTCTGTCTACCTGCAACGTCACTTTCAAGGAATTATGAACATGCACTGCAAATTCTCTTTGTTCAGCAACACTCCCTACGAACTTACTATTAAGTGTGTAAGTCCTGCCCTGATTTGCCATTCCAAAATGTGTTTAATGTACCTGTGGAATCTCTTTGCATTATCCTTAACTTATCTGCCAAGGCTATCTTGTATCCCCTCTTTGCCCTCCTAAGAAAGCCTCGACAATCTTTATACTCTTCAAGAGATTCTTTTGATCCCAGTTGTCTATATCTAATATAAGATTCTTCCTTATTCTTGTTCAGAACCTCAATATCTTTCTTCGTCCATTGTTCCCTACTCTTACTAGCTTTACCCTTCCCTCTAACAGGAACATAATGCTTCTGAACTTTTATTATCACACTTTTGAAACCCTACCAATGTTAGTCATTCCTTGACCTACAAAATGTCAACTCCAATCAACTTTTGAATGCAGATGTCACATACCATTAAATTTTTCCTTACTCCAATTGAGAATGTTAACTTTTATGGAAGTCCTATTCTTTTCCATAACTATTTTAAAACTAATAGAATTATGATCACCAAAGTGTTCCCCTACTTCTGCTTCAGTCATTTGCCCAGCCTTATTTCCTTTAGAAAAGATCACGTTTTGCTCATTCTCTTGTAGGTACATTTACATATTGATAAAGAAAATTTTCCTGAGCACATTTACTAAATTCCTCACCATCAAAGCCTTTAACACTATGGCAGTCCCAGTCAACATTTGGTAAATTAAAATCACCTGTTCTTACAACTGTATTATTCTTACATATATCTGAGATCACTCTACACACTTGCTCCTCAATTTTCCTCTGACTGTCGAAGGGTGAGTGCATAGTACAATCCCATCAAGGTGATCAACCTTTTCTTATTTCTAATTTCTTCCAATACAGTTTCCTCGATAATCCCTCAGAAATATCCTTTCTAATTACAGTAATAGTGTTTTCCTTAATTTCTCCTCCTACCAAAGTCAATTTGGTTTCATATTCAGTGGGAAACTTACATTATAACTGCATTTTACAGCTGTTCAGGGTTTTTTATTGTTTCTGAAGTACAAGTCTTCAGTCTGACAGCCAAGATGTTATTGAAGTCTTTGCTGTATCCAAACATTAAGTATGGTAAGTGACATATGCATTATCTGCCCAGTGATATAACATTCATCATCAATGGATAACCATGTTGTTGGGGTGCAGATGACTACAGAAATAATCCAACAACAATCTTGACCACAAGTTCATGAGAGACAAAATACATTTTTAGCGAGTAATGTGGATATTTTGAAGTATGAAACAAAGGAACGCCTGATCCTTTCTTAAAAAGCAGTTCAGAACTTTGTGAATCATCAATTCCAGATTTGTCTTCAGGTTTTGTGTTTCCTTATTGGAAATTTTATTTGACAACTTTCTACCCAGTTTTGCAAACACTGATAAATATTTACCATTTAGTAGTGCTTTTTATCAGGAAGACTTGCAGCTCCTTGTCTTCAGGTGACGACATCCCTCTTGCTTTAAATTGGTAGTGGATGTTCTATATCATATTCAATATTTTTTATGCAGATACTGAAAATGTCTGTGCCCGTATCTAGCAATAGTTTGACAACGTCAAGGTTGGGGCTGATAAGCACAAGTATCATTCATGCCATGTAAATGCCAGGAAATAACCATCTCCAGCAAGAGAAATTCTAACTATTTCCCCTTGACATTTAATGAAAATAGTTTCACTGAAACCCCTGTTATCAATGTGGTGAGGGCTATGGTTGACGAGAAACTGAATAGGTTCAGCTTTTTAAATACGGTAGCTGCAACAACAGATCAGAGGTTAAGCATCCTGAGTTGAGTAATTCATTTCCTAACTCCATAAACCATGTCCACATCAACGGGGCACAAGACAGGAGTTTGGTGGGATACTGTCCAATTACCTGCATGAGTGCAGCTCCAACAACACTCAAGAAGCTTGACATCATGCAGGGAAAAGCACACTGCTTGTTTAGCACCTCATCTACCTCACCATTAACTCCTTCTATTACTGATGCACAGTGGCAGCGGTGTGTTCAATGCTTGCTTTTCCTTTACTGTGGAATGTGGACATCACAGGCAAGACCAGCAGTGGTTGCATTCCTAATTTCCTGTGAACTGCGTATGCTGTTTGGCCATTTCAGAGGGCATCAGCTGCATTGATGTGGGTTTGAAGTCATTTGAATGCCAGTCTTGACTAGGACAGCAGATATACTCACCTAAAGGACAGTAGTAAACAAAGTGGATTTTGCTCACATTTGTTAATAACTTCATAATTACTATTATTAAAAGTATATTTCAATTACACTTTTATTAAAGGAATTCACATTCTGTCAGCTTCCATGGTGCGATTTAAACCTGCCTCCTTACAGCCTCGGCATCTGGATTAAGAGTTCAGTTTCAGTACTACGATAAGTACACACCATTGTCTCCGCAAGACTGACTGCAGCAAGTCACTAAATCTTCAATAGCACATTGCAAACACACAACTTCTGCCAACTAGAAGGATAGAGGCTGCCATTTAAGGTTCCCACCAAGTAACACATCATCCTAATTTGGCACTATACTGTTTTTGT
This sequence comes from Ginglymostoma cirratum, assembly GCA_024137785.1. NCBI lineage: Eukaryota > Metazoa > Chordata > Chondrichthyes > Orectolobiformes > Ginglymostomatidae > Ginglymostoma > Ginglymostoma cirratum. The sequence continues at coordinate 1,064,374 of JAHRHZ010000250.1, forward strand.
TTGATTGTCCCTGTATCAAAACCCTGAAACTCCCTTTCTATGACCATTGCATGTGTCTTTACGTCCCATGAACTCTAGCTGTTTAGAAGACAGTTCAGCACTACCTATTCAAGAACAACCTTGGATCAACAGGAAATGCGAGCCCTGTCAACAATGTCCTCATCCCATGAATAGTTTCTGAGAAAAGCAAATTCTAATGATATAGAATGAAGGGTGTTGGAGGGTATAAGAAGATTCGATAATAATATTCAAAGGTGAAGTGAATATATACTTGTATTGGGAAATATTTGAAAGGCTTTTGGGGTCATGAAATGGGACAAATTAGATGGTTCTTTCAAAGAGCCTACACAGGCACAATGGGCCAAATGGTTGCCTGCCTGCTATAATATTTGATGATTTTATGACCTTACATTAAACAGTCCAGTGACATTTGGTCAATGCATTGATGGGAGCTCATGCTAATTATTCAACTGAGATGACAGTGGTATCTCAGTGCATTTTTGGCTAGCTTTCTATCAGCAGCAACATTTTCTAGTACTGACTTTCGTCAGAGTGTAAAATCAGAATGACAGGTATTCTTTTTCCAGTTTGCATTTAGTGCGAGAATGAAAAATAGTCAAGTTTGAAGAAACAATTTGAATTTGGATGCTCAGTAATTTTTTATTACTTGAGCTGGAGCATTGCTTTTTATTGTGTGTCTGCAGCAGAATTTGTTTGATGTGAATTTTGCTGCTGGCCAGTTATTTTCATGGAAGTCTTGAGGTAGGAGATACTCTTTTATTCACTACTAAGTTACAGCTATCACTGAATAATATATTTTATAAAATAAAACTTGTGCCTGGACCTCGTTACTTTTCGTCCTCAGAATGACAGCTACTAAAAGCCTCATTTAGGGTTTTTTACCTTTACATTTGTTTACACCAAAGCTCTGCTAGTAACAATCTTTTCGCATTGCAGATCATTGTTTTCATTTGGTACTCTGCTGCCCACATCTTAATGCACAGCAATCCCCATTCATCCAGCAGCCCTGTGCTTACTGAGCCACAGTTCTTCATGACTTGACAGCACCTTATTTTAAAATCCACAGATTGAGTTTCAAAGTCCATCTCTTGCCTCAGTTCCTCTATCTCTGTGATAGTACATACTCTTGCGATCTCTGAACAGCTCAATGTGGTATTTTGCACTGCTCACCTCCTTTTAATAAATTTAGCCATGGAAACTGTACTTTCTGCTGTCTCGGCCCTCAGTTCACAAATTTCTTCTTTAAGGCATTTCAACTCTCTACTTTTAGATTTTACTTAAAATCTATCGTTTGTCCCAAGTGTTTGTTCATTTATCCCAGTTTCTCACATTGTAGCCCAGAGTTAACTTTTTAAATTGTTAACAGTCTTGTTAACCACTTAGGGACATTTTGTTATATCAAGCATGCTTTTTAAATGCAAGTTATAGTCATAAAGAACAAAGAACAATACAGCATAGGTACCGGCCCTTCAGCCCTCCGAGCCTGCACCAATACATTTTGCCCTTCCATACTAAAACTGTTTTTACTTACAGGATCCATATCCCTTGATTCCTTCCTATTCATGTGTTTCTCCAGGTGCCTCTTGAATGCTGCTGTTGTGCCTGCTAGTCATAGTAAATGTAAGTGAAAACATAACTGACACAGCCAGAATCTGAATTTTAATCTAAAAGGCCATATAGGTTAAGTTGGAAACCTGTTTCATGTGTTGCTAAACTTATATTCGATGAAAGTGAGCAATAGACTAAATACTCATCCTGCATTTTTGACAAGGACTGTGATCACTTCTCACAAACGGAGAGGAGACTTGAATTACGTACGGAACTGCACAGCAGCCAAGGTTTACTTCACACTTTTGCCTGTATTTTCCTACTTCAAATTAAACAGTGTGCATTTTCACACAATCAGCATTGGATTGTTGCTTAATTGAATGTGCACTGGTGTGACACTGATTCTACTCCAGTTAATTAAAAGAAAATTGCTCTCGACTTTATAAAGGTGAAATGAAGATTAGTTCAAAAAAAAGTTAGATTTCTCTCTCTGCTAGATATAAATATTGTTCACATAGCAGTTTTAAAGCTTTTTCTTCCAACCATAGTAATAAATGTTCATTGGGTTATTGTAGTTTCCTGTCCTAATCAAAGTCAAAACACCACTCAAGATCACTAATACTCTGCAAGATGGCCGATACTTGTCTCTTCTATGCACAAGTAACTGATTTTTTTTAACATTTAGTCGTGGGATGTGAAGATCTTTGGCTAGGCCAGCATTCATTGCCCATCCCTAATTGCCTAGAGGGCAGTTAAGAGGCAACCACATTGCTGTGGGTCTGGAGTCACATGTAGGTCAGACTGAGTGACGATGACAGATTTCCTTCCCTAAAGGACATCATTGAACCAGATGGGTTTTTCTGACAATGAACAATACATTTATGGTCACCAGGAGACTCTTAATTTCAGATTTTTATTGAATTCAAACTCCGCCATCTGTCATGGTGGGATTTGAACCCAGGCCTCCAGAGCATTAGCCAAGTTTCTGGATTAATAGCCTAGTGATAATACAACTAGGCCATTGCGTCCCCTCTTAATAACCTTTGACTGGGCATGTAAATAATATTTAGGATGAAGGCCAAGTAACTTCTCAGGACAAAGCTGCATGGGCAACGAATTCAGACTTGCCAAGAAAGATCATAGGCTGAATTTTCATCGAGACATAGAAACTAGGAATAGGAGCAGGCTATTCATTATGATCAAGGCTGATCATCCAACTCTGAACACTGTCCTTGCTTTCTCTACATATAGCTTAATCCCTTTAGCCATAAGAACTATGTCTGACTCCTGCTTGAAACCATTCAATATTATGGCTTCAACCACTTTCCGCTGCAGACAATTCCATCAATTTCTGAGGGAGGAAATTTCTCCTGATCTCAGGCCTAAATGGCCCACAACATACTCTTAGACCCCTGGTTAACTCCCTGGTCATCACGAGCACATTCCTGTGTTTATCATGTCTTGTTCTGTTTGAATTTTCAAGGTTTCTGTGAGATAGCCCTATATTTTTCTATACTCAAGTGAATATAACCCTAACTGATCTAGGCCGTCTTCATACGTCAGCCCTATTGTCCCAGGAATCAGTCTGGTAATATTTTGTTGCATTCCCTCCACATCCAGAACATTCTTCCTCGGATGAGGAGACTAAAACTGCATAAACTACTCCAGGTGTAGTCTCACCAAGGCCTTGTATAATTGCAGTTAGCCATCCTGCTCCTGTACTCGAATCCTCTCGCTATAAAGGCCAACATATCATTTACCTTCTTTACTGCCAGCTGCACCTGCATGCTCACATTCAGTGATTCACGTATGAGGACTCACAGGTACAGTTGCACCTCTCCCTTTGCTAATCATCACCATTCCTCATCCTGACCAACGTCGGTACTAACACGTCAGTTGGTGAATGTGGTGAGATTAGAAAATGAGGTTCCTGACATTGAGAAAATGGTCTAATTTTCTACCCAGTGCAGCAAGAATTCATGACATGAAAGCCAGAGCAGTTGTCTGATAGCTCCAGCTGACTTCTTAACATTTTTGGGCCTCCATCTTGGCCAGCAAACCAAATATCCCAGGCTATGCTCTTTGAGCAGCAACTGCCCGCACTGCCCAGCTGCAGAACTTGGCATCAAACCCCTGCCACATGACTGCATCCTTTTGGAATAACTTGAAGTAGAGTTCACCACTTCATTGATGCATGTTCAAGCTCACCAACACCTTTCATTGTAATACTGATGCCAGGCCACTTTGCATGCAAGGCAACAAACCCATTTCATGCATCGGAGCAGGTTGCATCTTAGGGATCTTAGCTTCCTTTCTGCGCACTCTCCTTCTACACCTTTTGGGAAGTTCACTGCATCTCTACCTTGTCTTACCTTTTTGAACATTCAGAAGTTACAGGCTCATCATATTTTTACCTTGCCTCGTCTCTTCACATAGACACAAGGTCAGCGAGAGTGCTGTATTGCCAACAGTGACCAGACTAGCGGGCAAACGTCTTGCTCTACAAAAAATTTGTATGAGGTATAGTCTTCAGTCTAGTCAAAGAGGATTGTCATCAATAACAAAAACTCCCTTGGAAATGGTTCAAACCTGTATGGTAGTAAGGACGGGTGAACTGTGTAGCTTGATTCAGTCAGGTGATGAGGTAAAGTCTCAATACATTTATGAATGTGAGCTTCTATTTACAGTGTAAAGTCACCCATGCCACCAATGTGTCCTCAGAGTTTTCTTCTTTTCATTTCTCTTCCATGACACATACTGTGAAAGTCTATTCATGGCTCGCACTAAGCTGGGCTTTAAATTAAGGGCTAGCGGTCGATGTTCCAGCACGCCCTAGCAGTGGCAAGTACTTCTATTGCTGAGCAGCAAAAACTTATGTGAAATAGCTCACTAGAACTCACAAAGAGAAATACTTCATAAACCTCCCTGAGATTGAGTAAAATGAAATTCAGCTCCACTTCTTGCGAACTAGAGATTCACTTAAAAAACGGCTTTACTGAAGAATACCAACTTTGATTAAGTTTACATTTCTTCAGCTTTAAGAATACAACATCCCAAGAGACAATATGGTAGTATTATGTATTGATGGAACTTATATCTCTGTGATATGTTAGAACAAGCAAAAGGGGGAAAGTATTAGGGTATAGGGTCAAAGTATTGGGGGGAAACCCAGCATTAGCCACAAACATCAGGTAAAAGTCATGCTGTGGAGACGGTACTTACATCTATGCAGTATCAATTCATACCCTTAAAATTGCTAAAGGTCTGCACTGTTGAAGTACATACAGAACTATTTAATCAAACATAGCATCCAATTTCCATGCTGCAAAATTCCACTTATACCAATTTAATAAATTACTAATTAATTTATTTTTGGCAATGAATATTGAGAAACAAATGTTTGTCAGGATGTGGGAAAAATATTGTGCTCTCCATAGGATCTTTTACGGCCATCTGGAATGACAGAAGGAGCCTCAAATTTAATGTTCATTTGAAGGATGAGCCATTTGATAAAGCAGTGTTTCCTCAGTACTGTAGTGAAAGCAACAGCCTGAAATATGTCACCATGTCACTCTTCACAGTACCTGTACAAACTTCATACAAATCCCAGGATTAAGGATGCCAGCTATTTACAGAATCTAGAAAATCTGGGATTATTCTTCTTAAAGTCAACAAAATTAAGAAAACAATCTCTGGATACATTTTTAAAGAGTTTGTCACTGTAAGTAAAGAGAAACTCTTTCCACCAGCAAGATCATAAGTACTTAATGGACACATTTAAAATAATTACAGAAATGGAAAATACAGAGATTATAAGAAATGTTATATACAGTGTAGATCTGAAAAGTACAGCTTGAAAGTCCTGCAAGTAGATCCAACAGAAACATCCAAAAGGAAATAGATAAATACCTGAGGAATTAAATTTTCAGCATTATGGGGAAAGGCAGAGATGTGGGACTAATTATGTAACTCTTACAAAGAGCTGGCAGAGGCACAGATAGCTTCGTCTGTACAGTAAGATTGTGTGCTCCTGACTTTGACTTGTCAGTCAGTTTTCAGCTTTCTATTCCTCTGGCGTTTGGAATTACACCTATCATTCGTCCAATAGATCACAAAGCTCTTGCCATTTGACAGAATTGTCCTCTTTCCATATTAAAAATTCAGTTGTTGTGAAATATAGAGATTATTCAGTGACTTAAAAAGCAGCCTTTCTTTGTGTAGTGTAGTTCTGAGACCATGCAAATAACTACTTTGGGAAATGCATGGTAAATTTTTTAAAAGGTGTAGGCTTGTGAATTATTTAAATTCTTTTGGTGCCTCCATTTTTTCTTTTCTAAATGAGCGTTCACTTTGTGTGACTTTAAATAATGGACATTGTCCTATTTACTTCTAAGCATCATAATTGGGCTGGATCTTGTTCTCAGCAATTGACCATATACATACATGTTAACATTTTATTCTTGCAAATGAGGTTGAATCTTTTGGTGAACTGTCAGTTCCACCGAGATCTTTGGAAGGTTTTTGGTTGTGAGGTCAGGCAATTTTTTTAAAAAAAATTTCACTTGTGGAACATAAGCTTCACAGGCTGGGCCTGCAACTTGCCCATCACAAGTTGACCTTGGGAAGGTAATGATGAGCTGCCTTCATGAACCGCTGCAGTTCCTGTGCCCTAGGCAGACTAGCAATTCTGTTAAAGAGGCAATTCTAGGATTTTGTCCAAGTGACACTGAGGAGCGCTGATATATCTTTCACTATATCTTACCAGACTTTCGCCTCTTTAAATATCTACCACATCCCTGTAGCATTCCTCATGTCCAATTCTGTCCCCTTCTTATTCCATGTTTTTCCCAGAACAACTCGCCACTCAATGAATATTCAGCAAAAGACCAGCATCATTGGTATATGTGCCATATTAAAAATCTGAGCACTCAGACAAGTGCTGGCATGTGAAAATTGCCCTACTCAGCAGTGGACATTCAGTCAGAAGGTGTCAGAGAAGAGGATGATGACGCTGTGATTCTCCAACAAGAACCTGGAGATCCTGATGGAGGGGATGATGCAGAGTAGGGGTGTACTTTTGCTGGAGGATTGGCAGTGGTGACTGCGCGGCAGACCCTGAAAGTATGGTCCAACATAGCCCCCGGTCAGTGCAGACTCCACAATGCAGAAGGAAGGCCAGCAGTGTCACACTCTTCTGTCTGCTGTCTCACATTCATCCTATCTTTGTGACTGCACCCATACCCTACCAAGGCTTAAGATCTCCCACTCTCACTATTGTATCATTTTTCCTTACTTGCTGCCATTCTTCCCTACCCTCCCAGAACATTTGACCATTGGCTATCCCCTGAATTACTAACAGACGCTTCTTTGAATTACTATGCCAGAACTCTCTGACTGATTTGGGGTGGCCTGGCTAGATGGATACAAAACTAGTTTAGTCGTGGAAAACAGAGAGTAGCAATGGAAGGGTGTTTTTCAAAATGGAGACCGATAATGAGTGGTGTTCTACAGGGATTAGTCTTAGTTCCTCTGTTATTTGCAGTATACATAAATGATATGGAGGAAAATGCGGGTGGTCTGATTAGTAAGTATGCAGATGACACGAAGATTGGTGGAGCTGCTGAACTTGCTAGTGATTGTAAAAGGATACAACAGGATGGAGATAGATTGGTGACTTGGGCACAGAAATGGCAGATGGAGTTTAATCCAGACAAATGCAAGGTAATGCAGAACCCTCAGGAACATTAACATACAGATGGATCTGGGCGTGAAGGTCCACAGTTCCTTAAAAATAGCAACGCAGGTGGCCAAGGTGATTAAGAAGGCATATGACATGTTTGCGTTCATTGGCCGGGGCATAGAGTACAAGACTTGGCAAACCATGTCGCAGCTATATAAAACCCTTATTGGGCCACATTTGGAGTATTGTGTGCAATTTTGGTTGCCACACTACCAGAAGGATCTGGAAGCTCTCGACAGATTGCAGAGAAAGTTTACTGGTCTCGAGGGCATTGGCTATGAGGAAAGGTTAAAAAGGCTAGGATTATTTTCACGGGAAAGACGGCAGCTGAGAGGAGACCTGACAGAGGTCTACACAATTATGAGAGGCGGAGATAGGATGGACAGTCAGAGGCTTTTTCTCAGCGTTGATATTTCAATTACAAGGGGGCACAGGTTCAAGGTGAGAGGGGGAAAGTTTAAGGGGGATGTGAGTGGGAAGTTTTTTTTTCACGCAGAGAGTGGTAGGAGCCTCAAATGCACTGCCAGAAGAGGTGGTGGAAGCAGGCACGCTCACGACATTTAAGAGGTATCTGCATGGTTACATGAATAGGGAGGGAAAAGAGGGGTATGGACTGACTAAGGGCAAAATGTTTGTTTTTTAGATTAGTTGGGGGCATGATGATTGGCACAGCCTTGGAGGGCCGAAAGGCCTGTTTGTGTGCCGTACTTCTCTTTTGTTCTTTTGTTCTGTTTTGTTCTTTCGATGGGCACTTAATGGACTTTTTTGAGAATTGCTACGCTAAGTCTTCGGTTGTTGTTTGCTGCACATGCATTATTTCCAGCAGGCCGTTAACAAGGTGCCACACAGGAGGCTACTAAAGAAGATAAAAACCAAAAGGACTGTGGATGCTCTAAATCAGGAACAAAAACAGAAGTTGCTGGAAAGCTTAGGAGGTCTGGCAGCATCTGTGAAGAGTTAATGTTTCAGGTCCAGTGACCCTTCCTCAATATGATAAGAGGCCGTGGTTTTCAGGGCGAGGTACTGGCGTAGAGCATTGACTGATTGGCAGAAGGCGGAGAGTGGGATCAAGATGTCTTTTTTCAGGAAGGCAGCAATGACGAGTGGAGTTCCACTAGTCAGGCTGAAGGGCCTGTTTCCACTCTGTAGGGATTCTATGAGTTCTATGAGGGTCAGTGTTGAGATCACAACTATTCACGGTATACCTTAGAGATCTGGATGAAGGAACAGAGGGCATTGATGCAGTTTGCAGATGACACAGAGATAGATGGAGGGATGGGTAGCGCTGAGGAAGCATGGAGGCTACAGAAGGACTTGGACAGGCTAGGAGAGTGGTCAAAGAGATAGAATACAATCTGGGAAGGTGTGAGGTTTTGCACTCTGATAGGAAGAATAGTGGCATACACTATTTTATAAATGGGGAAAGGCATCAGAAGTTTGAAGTACAAAGGGACTTTGGAGCCCTAATTCAGGATCGTCTTAAGGTTCACATGCAGGTTCATTTGGTGCTTCAGAAGGCAAATGCTTTGTTAACATTCATTTCAAGAGGGCTAGAATACTAGAGCAGAAATGTGCTCCTGAGACTTTGTAGGGCTCTGGTCTGACCACATTTGGAATATTGCGAGCTGTTTTGGGCCCTGTATCTGAGGAAGGATATACTGGCATTGGAGGAGGTATCCAAGAATGATACTGGGGTGAAGGGCTTATAATATGAGGAGAAGTTGAGCACTATGGGTCTGTACTCAATGGAGTTTCGGAGGATGAGGAGACATCTCATTGAAACTTACAGAATACTGAGTGGTCATGGAGAAGATGTTTCCACTAGGAGGAGAGACTCAGACCCAAGGACACAGCCTCAGAGTAAAGGGACAACTGTTTAGGGAGATTAAAGTTATAGTGGCAGAATTCATAGGAGAAAATTAACTTTCAAAGATTGGTCAGATTTTAATAGACAAGTGGCCTACTTTTGCTCCTAATTCCTAAGGAGTTTTATCAAACAAAATTTAGCACAGAGCCTAGAAGATTATATCAGGACAGGTGATTGAAAACTTTGGAAAAGATATGGGTTTTAAGGAGTAACTTAAAGGAAGAGAGAAAACAATTGGGAATAACAGTCTTAATGAGAAATTCCCACAGTGAAGAGCTCACAAAATTGAAGGAATAGCTGCCAATGACAGAACAGTTCATAGCAAGGATTTGCAAGAAATCAGAACTGGAAGAGTACAGATATCTTAAAGAGTTCCAGGGATAGAGAATATTACAAAGATAGGGAAAGGCAAAGCAACGATAACAAGGCTGGTTATTTTAAAATTCAGGCATTGCGAGAGCTTTGAGTGAGAGAATATAGGGTGGTTGATGGGTAGATTTTGATGAACATGTTTTGATGCATACTGTGATATATGCAGCAAGGTTTTGGATGAGCTCAAGTTTATGTTGGGTGGAATATATGACGCCAGCTACAAGGGCAATGGAAGAGTGAAGTCCAAAGCAGCAGAGACATTGGATGCAAGTTTCAAATGAGTTAAGCTGAGGTTGAAGATGAGTGATGTTTGAAAACAAAAACATGCACTCTAGCTGGTGGCATAAATATATAGTCACAAGCTCATCTCAGGGTCAGAGATGACAGTTTGGAATGCAGTCTGGCTCAGTCCAGACAGTTGACGTGGAGAAGGGCAGAGTTGGTGACAGAGCTTTTAATGAGGTTCAAAGATGAGAGAGGGTGCAGTTGTACTAGATATTTGGTGCCCCTGAGAATCTAAGCTGAAATGACAGTGCTTTTCACAATGGAGAGAGAGAAAAACTGGGAAAATAATTACTGAAAACAAGAAACAATTTTCAATTCTAAATGTAATTATAATAAAAAGGAATTGTAGCAATGTAAGGGTGACATTTTATGTCAACATGTGACAGTTAAAAGGATTGGAATGCCATGAGTTAGCTTTTTGTGATGAGTTTATTTCATATTTACCAAAACGAAACATCTACCAAGCAGGATCAAGAACTTCATATCACTAAACACAATGGTCAGATAGTCAAATGTCACTTTAAGGAAGCAAACAGTGGAATGGTACACATAATACAGCAAAATTTCAGTTTCTAAGTTTAAACTTTCATTATCAGGAACAGCACAGAGGGTTTCCAGGAATGAAATACGTATTTACTATAAGTCAGGAATGTGCAAGTGGAAGTACAAGGAAAGAAATTATTAAAGGGTCGTAAATATGTGGAATTCACTATCCCAGAGTGTGATAGATTGTGGGAGGCTAAATAAACTTCAGGAGCAGATGGACAGCACTTTTATTCGTGATGGGTTAAAAAGTTTCAGAAGGTGGGAAGGAAAGTGGATTTCGGGCTGAGATGAGATCAGCCATGATCATAATAAATGGTGGAACCGGCTCGAGGAGCTAAATTGCCTATTCCTTTTCCTCACTCTTATGTTCTTATTTTCAAATAGAATTGATAAAGACTGTAAAAAAGGATCAAAGAAACATTGGGAACAAAAACAGAAGTTGCCGGAAAAGCTCAGCAGGTCTGTCAGCGTCTGTGAAGAAAAATCAGAGTTAACATTATGGGTCCAGTTCTGAGGAAGGGTCACCAGACATGAAACATTAACACTGATTTTTCTTCACAGACGCTACCAGACCTGCTGAGCTTTTCCAACATCTGTTTTTGTTCCTGATTTACAGCATCAGCAGTTCTTTCAGTTTTTATTTTGCAAAGAAACAGCGACCTTATAATCACATGACAGGATATTACAATAAGTTTACTCATTGTGCTTCTCTGAAATTCATCTCTTTGCAATTTTAGTGGAAGTGGTAACTTACTTAAGAGAAATAACTAAAATATAAGGGGAAATATCTAAATATCTTCCCTAAGATAGCAATGAAAGTAATTTTAAAGTAATATGTTAAGATTTCATACAGGTATCCCACAGCATGATTTAAAGTTTCTGATTCTATTTTGCTTTTACGCGGCAATCATTTCATCCTAACTTCTCGTATACCTTATATCACAGATGATCATCTGCTTTCTATTTCTTGGGAGGTATAAATTTCACCAAGCAATATATTGTATTCTTAATTGTCTGAGGCATTTTAATCTTACCATTGCCCTTGTTCAGTGATCCTTTGTATTTCCATACTTTTCCTTTCATAAACTGTCACTTTTGATTAGCGTGGTAACTTTTCAAAAATGTGCCAAGACTGCATATAGTTGCATTTGCACTGTATTTAATTTACCAGTACACTGCATCGGCCTAATGTTCCATTTAAATTGGAGAATCGCTTCAGCCTGTTATGGCTCTGCAAGATTTTAGCTTTAGGTGCTCTGAAATCCATTCCATTCACAATGATCACTGTGTAAAATCATGATTCAGCGACTAATTTATGATGCAGAAGACCCTTCTGTTTTTTACAAAAGCCGACTGTTCAGATGGTTAGATGACATCAGAGAACAATATATACCTTTAAGTCTGCAGATAAGAAAAGAACTGCATGCAACCATGATCAAAACATGTTGGATAAAATTGCTGATATAAGTTTTGCATTCATATCAGCATTTCATCACGTTGGGGTATTTCAAAAAAATTCAACTAAGTTAAACACCTATTGATGTTGGCACGTGAAGGATATGTGACAGCTAATTTCGGCGCAGCAGGATGCTACAAGCAACAGTGATAATGACAAAATTTTTTTTTTATTCAGTAATATTGAAACAGAGATGCACATTTGTTGAAATTGTGCAAAATCATCTTTTCCATCCATATAAAAAGATATATACTACTTTGATTTGAAGGACACCTGAAAGGCAGCATCTTGGCAGCACAGCAATTCCTCACCCTCAGTGTTGCACAGTGTCTCTCAATAACGCTTCAGTCTCTGGAGCTGGCTTTGAACTGATAGCCTTATGATCTAGTGTTGGAGGAGGCATGGCTAGCACTTAGCTCTGGGCTACTGATACTGCTGTGGTTCTTAATGAGATGGTTATCTGACCCTTTAATTTGCTTGATATTTTCAAAACTTTATTTGATGGCTGCAAATGTACATCTATTTTATTTTTAAATAATGCAATGATAAAACATAACTACAATGAAATAACTCCACATAGACCAGTATCCCATCACAAAGTCACCCTTTATTTACACATGGAGAGTCCTTGACACTGATACAGTTCCATCAGAGCCAGTTCTCAAAATGAACAGGATGTCTGACACTCCTGCACTTATCTGTCAGCTAGGGCTCCCTGATTGGACCAGATTAACAGTCTATTCTATGAGGTCCACTTGGCTGACCTCATTACAATCATAATAAATGGATTGGTCATGTTTTGCTTTGGTAAGCTGATCTTGCCCACCTAGAAGGGATATTTTTAGCCAAATTTGCGTTATCAAACCATTGCAAGGCAGTTTTGCTTGCATGGCTCCAAAGTTTGAACACTCACCTGCCTCTGAATTGAATCAAGTTGAATTTTTTCATTTAATTTCAGAAGTCAAGTGACATTACCAACTCTGCATTTACTGTTTAATTTCAGTTGCATCCAGAAAGTGAAGCCATAGTATTCACAGATGAGGAAAGTCATCTGTCCAACTTACTTTGTCGACTCAACAAGATGCTGAAGTTTCCCTGTGCCAGCAGTTGATTGATTCTGTCGAGTTTCTGAGACTTTTGTCTCCATTTCTCTTCCTGCATATCTGTTCGACTTGCCAATCACTCTTTGTATAAAGAAACCCCACTAACCAGCAGATTTAAATTCATCTTTAACTTATTTAAATCTACTTGCCATTGTTCTATGCTCAGCTGCCACATTACCATGACGTTATTAGATGTATTCCTTATTCATTTATATTCCTTTTTTTTTCTGGAAGATGCCTGTTCTGAAGTCAAAATACTTAATATATTGTACTTGTTCACTCATAAAGGAAAGCATTTAACTGCTTCCAGGGCCTTGGGTTTCCCCTTTGTGCCTTGGAAATAAAAAGAATGGAGTGTATTTTATTTTACCCAAGTAGTGGGTTTGAAGTCAGGGAGGCTGCATTCAACCTGGAGGTGGTTTGTGTAATGCTTGCCCACTTATCCTTCTCCCCATCAACAGCAAAATTAATTGGAAGCCTGGATTCAACTCCCTCCTGCTCCAGACATGTATTGGAACAGGACGATTTTTAAAAATCTACAGTAATCCTGCAGTTTGGACATTCATTTCCCCAGACCCATGAATTGTTTGATTAGTTGAACACAATTTCACATGCCTTCTTTGAGATCCTAATCCAATGGGATTGCCAATACACCACCATCCTCATTCAAACAGGGGCAAAGGTGAGCTTTGATTCCCCACTTACACTGCAGAATTTTAATTTCACTGTGGAGCAATAAACAAATTTCTAACTGATTGTACTTGCAGGGTGAATGCAATCTCAATGTTTGCCAAGAATGTTAAGGAAAAAAGCGTGGGCGGGGATAATTTGATCATTGCACTAGAACAGTAGGGAAATTCATTCTCCAATTAAACATATAGAAAAAAATCTCAAAGAGTTTACTAGAAAATTATACCTGGAGTTTTGGTACCTGTTTGGGCACACATCCCTTCAAAACAATTGAAGAATAGTTTCTGTCATCTTGCTAGGAAACAATGTAAATTATGCATGAATAGTTATCAGGGGAGGGTCCGAAAATTTGACAACCTGAACGATTACTTAATTTCTTATCACTAATTCTTGATGAATATTCCCTTTGTCATTATTTTATATTAAAATATATTAAGAGATATAAAACGCAACATTTGTAGAATGACTCAATTGACAGCAATGCAGTTTTTGTACTTCTGCTTAGAGAATATGTATCAACTATCGACCTCTTTGGTCTTGGGTTCTGGACAATAATTAGTCATACTATAAAGGTCAACTACATCTGTCAGTGGTTAAGTCAAAAGGGGTTGTAGTACTTTTGGTTAGCGCTAAGTTACTGTGAGGTTGTGGACTTGATTGCCGAGCTGGTGGATTTGGTTGCAGATGTTTCATCACGCTGATAGCAAACATCGTCAGTGCACCTCCAGTGAAGCGTTGGTGTTATTCATATGTCTTGGTTTGCTGGGGTGGTTGGCCTCACTTCTGGTTCTGTTTTTCAGTGGTTTGTATTTCAGGTCAAGTTCAATGTGTTTGTTGATGGAGTTCCAGTTGGAACTCCAGGAATTCCCTGTCATGTCTCTGTTTGGCTTGTGCAATTATGGATGTGTTGTTCCAGCCGAATTTGTGTCCTTCTTTGTCCATGTGTATTCAGATCAGCAAGAATTTGTCAAGTCTCTTGTTGGTGTTCGTAAATTCTTATTGTCAGTTTTCTTCCAGTTTGGCCTATGTGATCTTTCTCACAGTCTTTGCATGGTATTTTGTATTTTACGGTAGTTTTATTGATTTTGGATATGGGATCCATTATGTTCGTCTGTAGCTGTGGCAGGGTGTTTGTTGGTTTCTGGGCTACCCTGATACCTAGGGGTCTGAGTAGTTTTGTCATCATCTCTGATATGTCTCTGATGTACAGTAGGGTGATTAGTCTGTCTGGCCATGTTGTGTCTTCTTGTTGTGGTCTGTTGTGGAATTAACGATGGATTGTGTTTTTTTGGAAATCCATAAGTTAATGTGCTTCAAAGCAGTAGTTGTTGGATGAAAGCAGCAAAACAGACTCCAGACATTTCTGAAGCTGCAAGTGGAAAATGAACAGCACTTATTGCATTATGGGAAATATCCCATGTATGCATCCATCGTATTTTTTTTAATGCACTTCAACTTATGGATAGTTGCAACTTTTTAAGGTATGAATGAGAGTGTTACTACCATATTCAATTTGAGGATATCTTCATGTGTTAGTAGGCAGATCCAGCAAGCACTAAACTGATCCAATGCATCTGTGAAATATGATTTAAACCTCATTGTGTGTTGGATCACTGTCCATAATGATAAATATGAAAGCCTAATCAGCAGTAATGGATTAGGAATTGAGGTGATAGTGTAATTTAATCATATATTTCATAATGTGCATTTAAGCTGTTATGTGCATTTCTACTAATAATGTGCATTCAAGCTGATTACAAAGGTAGTCAAGAAGAATGTCCAATTTAAAACTAAGCCATATAAAGTGCTGAAAACTGTGCAATATGCCATAAGATTGGATTTTTTTTTTAGAAATCAGCAGCAGATGAGCAAGAAGCTAATAACGAGGGAGAAAATTGATTATGAAAATAAATTAGCAAGATATATAATAACAAACAGAAAGAGCTTCAATGAGTTTATAAAAAGGAAGACAGTAACTAAAGGGACACTTGGAAGATGCAACTGAGGAATTGTTAATGGAGAAGAGGGAAATGGCAAAAAAATTAAACCAATATTTTGCATTAGTCTTCAAATTGGAGGACACCATCAAATTCAAAATTTAACAGATAAGCAAGATGCTAATAGAAGGAAATATGCTCTATCAGTCACAAACTGACCTAATTTATGTTCGCAAAACTAGGTCCAGGGATGAAGGATGGCAGTTGTAGTGTAAATCACTATTTTCTTGCATCTGTATGCATGTGAATTATCAGCACCTTAAAGACTGAGTATTGAACTTCAACTAGCTATTTCCTAGATTTTGAAGAGAGTGCACAGGTGCAGGGGATGTTAATAAAAATGTCACGGGTGCAATAATGTGCAATCTTCATTGCTCCAAAGATTGCCAATATCCAGAAAGTGATATTTCCAACCAAATATAGATCAGCAAATAGCTTATTTTAGGAAATCCTTCTAAAATGTGTGGATTTTTGTCAATTGGCTCTTGCTATTTCTGCATTATTTACAGTTGATTATCCAAAACATATACATGCCTACCCCCCCACCTACACTCACCTTTACTGGCTCCATCCCCGCCTCTTCGACTTGTCTGCCTCCTCTCCACCTATCCTCTCCTCTATCCATCCTCTATCCGCCTCCCCCTCTCTCCCTATTTATTTCAGAACCCTCTTCCCCTCCCCCATTTCTGATGAAGGGTTTAGGCCCGAAACATCAAGTTTTCCTGCTCCTATGATGCTGCTTGACCTGCTGTGTTCATCCAGCCCCATGCTTGTTATCTCGGATTCTCCAGCATCTGCAGTACCTTTTATCTCTCATGCACATGAAGAGCCAGTTGCACAATTCACGGGTTCAACAGGACAAGACAGAACAACAGGAGGAGAAAGAGCTACAAAGATTTCTAATGTTGGAGGAAGGAAAAAGACAGACACATGAGGATAGACAGACCCACACTTACACATGAAGATAATGAAGAGGGGCACTGACAAACAGGGATAAAGAGAGGCCTTGAGAGAAGACAGGTAGATGGTAACTGACGAAAGACAGAACCAGAGGGAACAATAGGAAACAATGAACACAAATTGCACCAAAGAGGTTGAATTTCTGTCTGAGCACTTCTAATAATGTCACAACCCAATTACAAGGTCCATAAGGTTCGTGGACCTTAATGACTAAAATTACATTTTTGTTGTTTGTCAATTGAATATTCACCTAATGTTAAATAAGAGTGATTGCTAAAGTGCAACAAAAAAAAAACTGTAGGGAAGAAAAAGACAACCATGGACATACAAGAACAGAGCGAAAAAAAAGTCCAGCGATGCATATGGAAGTGGAGAACAGAGCAGAAGACAGAAGATCATGGGATAAATTTAAGCAAGGATTTTCTCACCTGTTCACTCCAACAAAGTGGTTAAGGCTGTTTTCCCATGATATTTGTTGCATTTCTGCTGAAGTCCTGGCAGTCAAGTGAGCACATCTTGCAGAAAACATGTCAAATTGATACTGTGATAATGATATTTTGATGCACAGAAGAAGGAATAGAAATAAAAACAGAAATTTCCAGAGAAATTCAGCAGGTCGAGCAGTACCTTTTTTTTTAAAGATCATTTATTCACTGGTGGGACCATATTCATTACTGACTGGCCAGTGTTTCTTGCTCTCCCCTAGCTGCCCTTGATAAGGTGGTGGTGAGCTGCCTTCTTAAACTGCTGCAGCCCACATGCTGTAGATTGACCCACAATGCCCTTAAAGAGAGACTTCCAAGATTTTGACCCAGCGACGATGAAGGAAGGTCGATAAATTTCCGCGTCAGAATGATGAGTGGCTTGGAGGGAAACTTGTAGGTACTGGTGTTCCCATGTGCCCTTCTCCTTCAAAATGGAAATAGTAGTGGGTTTGGAAGGAATTCTCGAAAGGATTTTTGATGAATTTTTGCAGTAAATCATGTAAATCCACTACTGCTACTGAGTGTCAGCAGTGGAGAGAGTGGATGCTTGAAGATATGGTACCAATCAAGTTGGCTAGTTTATGCTGGGTGATGTCAAGCTTCTTGAGTGTTGTTGGAGCTACAACCATGCAGGCAAGTGGAAAGCATTCTATCATACTGCTGACTTGTGTCTCACAGTTGGTGGACAGACTTTGGAGAGCCAGGACGTGAGTTATTCACCACACTATTCTTAGCTTCTGTCATATTCTTGTAGCCATTGTGTTTATATGGCATGTCCAGTTGAATTTCTGGTCAATGGTAACCCCTGGGATGCTGATCGAGGAGGATTCAGTGATGGTACCACCATTGAATGTCAAAAGGTGATGGTTAGCTTATTTCTTATTGGAAGATGGCCAATGTCTGGCATCAGTGTAGTGGAAAGAAAAAGAGAGTTAAAGTTTCAAATTCAAGGACTCCTGTTCAGAACGATCAGTTCTGAAAAAGAGTCACTCAACTCTTTTTCTCTTTCTACACATTCTGCTGGACCAGATCAGTTCCTCCGGAATTTCCTGTTTTTATTTCAGATTTCCAGCATCTGCAGTTTTTGTTTTTATTTGGGAGAAAGAACCATTGGATTATTTGTTTTGAATGAGTATGAATGAGTTGAGCTCAAAAGCAAGCTAACTCAAACTAAAATAAAGAAGTCATTTCACTCTATAACATATGAATGTTCTGTGTCCTTTTCTTGCTCTCCAGCAAAATATGACATGGGGAATGCTATGGGGAGGCAGTTTTGCTGCAACTCCATATATTATAGCATTACATTACAAATGGAATTATTCAATACAGCTATTCAGCCTCCAGCTTATCTTTGCCTGTCTAACCTTTATAATGTAAGTAATCATGGTGGCATGATTAAAACTAGGAGCAACCATATTGGGAATTCAGGTTCTGGAGTTTCCACTTGGTTGAGCAATTCAGTAAGTATTTACAAAAATGTAAATAATACAGAAACAGCAAGAGCTTATTGACAAAACCCCTGTGTTTTAAAGGCCTTCTCAGCATAATGCAAGACATTGTGGAACATTAAACGCAATCTTCTTTTCAGTGCATAACAGACTTTTACGAGCATTTGGACCAGTATGTAAAACATTTTTGTCCCTACCCATAAATTTAGCCATGTCCTGAGATTAATTCAGTCTCCTTTGGGAGTTCACTCCAAGTCATGCTCATTTGCAGGCCTCCAAGGAACTTCCAAAAATTAATCTTTTTTTTGCCACAAGGGTACTATGTCTTTTCTAAAGACTGCTTGATGATTTTTGTTTAAAAGGAAACAAACTATTACAATCTCAAGCTATTCAATCTCAAATAAACATGCAGAGTAAAATTTCTTCGTGATATTTCTGTTTTGGGCTGCTTTAAATAAATTGCAGCAAGTCACCATGTTCAAAAATAAATATTTTTAATGTGTTGTGGTAACTTCAAATTATTGACCATTGGACACTGAGTACAGCTGAATGACTACTTTGTTCAAGCAAAGTAACGTGAGTGTCAGTTTAGTGAGATCAGAACAAAACTGTGAAGAATACACAAAAGTAGAGTACTTTTACACAATTTTTGGGTCACATAACATCTCATTGTGCAAATTCTAATCTTACATCATATAAAATTAAGAAGCAGATGTTCATTCTCGGTAAATACCATAATGTCTCCTTCACCCATTCAAGGAACAATTAATTGGGGTTTTGCCCCATTTCTCATCAGTGTTTGTCACCTGCCCAGATTTCTCCTGATTCCAAGGTGTCTCAGAATGTTTTTGTTTACATTAGCTTCTATTTGTACAAGCTGCTTACAGATTCTTGCAGACAGTAACTTCCAGGATCCATAAAAGGATCATCTGGTACAAAGCTCATTAATTGAAGTCTGCTCTTTATTTTTACTTTGAAAATCTCTATTTAGCCTTTATAATCTAAATTCACTCCACATAAAACATTTTTTGGAAAAAAAAAGAATAACCTTAATGTGTTGCCTGATTGTGCTGGTTCAAGGTACATTTTGCATTCTGTGATATCTAAGACATTGCTGTGTAAAGCATATATTGTGTATTCAAATAAGTGGCTTATTAACAGTTCAGCATCCCAAACTGCAAGATTATCTCACTGTGGAAAAAGCAGAACCTTAAGAAAAGTTGCCTTTTGGACCACAGTCAACAAGCTATGTTTTTAAAATATAATGAATTGATTGTGAAACCAGGTAAAGTATAAAGTGAAGAGCAGCTGCTGTCACTCACCCACCTCTCTCTCTATGGTCCTCAGTAATTGCCAATTGCCACAACTGGTCACCATTATTTCCTTGCTCAAATATTATTACCTTCACACTCTCCCCAACCCCTCAACCCATTCTAACATGATCACCAACCCATCTTCACTCTCTTGAGTACTGGCACGCATGCTGCTACAGCCCAATCTGCTTTTACATTTTGTTTATAGCTCATCAGCTCAGGCACCCCTTTCAGACACCTGAAAGTAATTTCAGTAATCTTTGGTCCAAAGTATCTAGATCTACAGCACAAAGCTAATATGTTTTTACTTGTTTCTGGGCGAGAAGGTCTGTTGGTTATTTTAGAATGCTTTGTTATGGAATTTCACAAGTGGGTGGTGAAGAAGATTATGTCCAATATAACGTTTCGGAAAATTACAACTATTGGGCATCTTTCAATTCTAGAATTTTCTGTCACTTGATTAAATAACATTGATATTGTTTTTTTCATTAAATCCATGAAAATTTCATTTCAGACTGCAGCATTTGCCTCTGTTTGTGTTTCTGGCAGCTATGAGTGCCAATTTTATTGTACTCGACAAATGGATTGTAATGATTTTCTTTTTTTTAATCAAGGGATCTGTGACATGGATGATGAAATAACTTCACAGAGCTCATATCCTGTCACCATGTGATTCTTTATTTATGCCTGGAGAGTCTTTGACACTGATTCAGCTCCCTCAGAGCCGGCTCTCAGAGTGAACAAGGTGTCTGACACTTTTGTTCTTCTCTGTCAGTCACGGCTCCCTGTTTAACAGATTAATAGCCCCAATCAGGGAACTCATATTCTGTGAGGTCCACCTGGCTGACCTTGTTGCAAGCACTTAAGATGGCAACCATAATTGGGCTCACTCCTCATTATATAGAGTACTGGGAATGTTGGAAATCTGAAATAGAGAATGCTGGAGAAACTCTGCGTTTCGGCAGCATCATTGAAGATAGAAACAAAGAGTCAAAGAGAACTTGAAACAGAGCTCTGTTTCCCTCTCCACTGTCAGACCAGCTAAGTTTCTTGAGAGTTTTCTGTGTTTGTTTCACTCCTTGTCAACCCCTTAACCTGGGTCACGATCTGAGCCCAGAAGATGTATCCACTTAGGTGTTAATATCAGTTCAGTTCAGCATTTTTTAAACTATTTCCCATTTTGCTACATTACAGACTAGTTGCTAAGCTTTCACAGGGAACAGAAATGGCCCTTTCATTGCTTAATTGTTAATGCCGAATCATGACAGGGAAGTGAATGAATTCATTCCACGTGCACTAAAATGAACCTTCGCGTCTCTGGCAAAATGTGTAAGTGTTTTTAATCGATCTCAGTAATGTCCAAAAGAATATGTCAAAACTTAATTCACATCTGTACAACTAGCACACAAACAGTCTGTCTTCAAAATCCATGCTGCTTAGTCATTTAAAGTTATAACACTCTGGGAGCATCCATCATTATCACTACCCAGTTTTTCACGTGAATAAGTTGAGGGTATTTCTTCCCAGCCAAGTCTGCAAACAACACAATGGAAGTTAGAATATGGAACTCAAAACCAAAATGCATAGTTGTAGCAAATATTTAAGACAAATCTGGAGAACTTACATCAGGGAGAAATGATCTGAAGGCTCTGATGAGAGGGTTGGATGAAGGCAATGAGAATCATGTGGAGTATAAACACTAGGAAACCAGTTGAAGCCACTGGTCTCATTATATACTACAATTGTGACCCAGTTTGTATTGAGATGACGATCATTGCTATGCAAGCAACAAGAATTTAAAATTGTTGATACACCAAACATTGCAGTGAGCTACAAAGATTCAACATCCCAACATAGATCTCCATTTTGTGTTGTTAGCTGAGCCTAGCCAAGTTAGTTGACGGAGCATATCAAATGATTTCCTATCCCAGGCAACTAACAAAAGGACAATGCTTCCATTTGTCAGCTATAACTGTCCACTTCTTTCCATGATGTGAGGGTGCTGATGTTGGACTGGTGTGGACAAAGTCAAAAGTCACACAACACCAGGCTTTTGGAAGCTTTCGGAGCGCTGCTCCTTCGTCAGGTGAAGTCACCTGAAAAAAGAGCAGTGCTCCGAAAGCTTGAGATTTCAAAAAAAACTGTTAGACTATAACCTGGTTTTGTGACTTTTCACTTCCTTCCAGTCATTCTAGTGTTGAGGGTTAAGTGGTGGACTATCATCAAGCCAAATAGCACAATGACACGCCATGTCCAGACAAACGTGAACATAAAAACTTTGAGGAAGGATTGGTGGAGAGAGAGATGATTAAGAAAGTAATACATACAGAGCCTAACTATTAATTCTAAATGAGATTTGTTAGAATAGGTCCAATTAAATGTGAAACCTTTATTTGTGAAGGCTGCATTATTGTAAGGCCAATCACATATGCGCTTCAACCAACAGAGAACTTCAAAGCAGATTGTGCTATGAACAAGTTGCATCCTGTTTCAACTGCCAACTACCACTCAAGTAAATATTTAGTTTTGTTACATGTAAATATTCATGTATCTGAAAAGGTCTTATGTGTTGTCACTCATGCTAGATCACGCAATAGAGTAGTTACATGAGAAGATTTCATATTCTTAAGACAGTAATGAATAAGAACTGAACAAGTAGGAAGGTGACATACAAATTGCATCCAATTCAAAAATAGTTACATCAACTGTTGCTGAGAACGTATGAGAAGAACCTTTTAAGAATGGGCAAACATCACCGGTTCCTATAACATACCGAAAAGAATGAATGAAAATCTTCAATAGTTTCGAAAACTGAGTGAATATAGAGGCTGCATATGTACAGAAGCAACCAGTGATGACAATTGGATGCAATAGGACAAGCTGCAGGAAGCATCAGCGCATATGCCAAAGACCACCATGTTCAGTGTGGAGTGATGTCATCATTAGCACATGGTGGAGGAGAGATGTTAGATGGAGGCTGGGGCCCCTGTTGGAGCAGGACAAAAGCCAGGAGTAGGAGTGGGAATTGGCAGGAAGCCTGCAGCTGGAGTAGTGGGGGAAGGGACCTGTACTGGAAGCCACCCTCCGTTTTGCTTGGAAGTGACACGAAGTCAAAGGAAAGATTGGAGGCTACAGGGAGATTGAGAGACAAGGCAGCTGCTTGAAGAGCACAAAAAAGAACTATTTTACTGTGAGATCATAAGAACTGTCGATGCTGGAGTCAGAGATAACACAGTGTGGAGCTGGAGGAACACAGCAGGCCAGGCAACATCAGAGGAGCAGGAAAGCTGACATTTCGGGTCAGGACCCTTCTTCAGAAATGGCAGAGGTGGGAGGGAGTGCTGAAGGAAATAGGGAGAAGAAGGGTGGGGCTGGGGGTGGTAGGTGGGATGGTGATAGGTGAATGCAGGTAAGCAGTGGTGGGGATTGGTCAGTGAGGTGGGAGGAGCGATAGGTAGGAGGGAAGACAGACAGGTTGTGTCAGGTCAGGGAGGTGGGGATAAGAGGGAGTGTTGGTCATTGGATGGTCCAGGAGAACTTGAAGTTGGCGTGAAAGTTGTCAATAAAGTTGATGAACTGTGCAAGCTCCTTGTGGGAGCACGAGGCAGTGCCAATACAATCATCAAAGTAGCAGAGGAAGAGATGGGAGATAGTGCCAGTGTAACTGCAGAAGAGGGACTATTCCATTTATCCTACCAAGAGGCAGGCAGACCTTGGGCCCATGCAGGTTCCCATGGCCACCCCCTTAGTCTGTCGGAAGTGGGAGGAGTAGAAGGAGAAGTTGTTAAGGGTAAGGACGAGTTTGGTTAGGCGGATGAGGGTGTCGGTGGAGGGGCACTGGTTTGGCCTGTGGGAGAGGAAGAAGCGGAGGGGTTTTAGGCCATCTGCGTGGGAAATGCAACTGTACAGGGATTGGATGTCCATAGTGTCAATGAGATGTTGGGAACCAGGGAACTGGAAGTCTTCGAGGAGGTGGAGGGCGAGGGTCGTGCCCCAGATGTAGGTAGGGAGTTCCTGGACCTGGAGGAGAAAATAGAATCGAGGTAAGCAGAGATAAGCTCATTGGAGCAGGAGCAGGTAGAGTCAATGAGTTGGCCAGGACAGTTGGTTGTGGATTTTGGGAAGGAGATAGAAACGGGCGGTGCGGGGTTGGGGAACAATAAGGTTGGAGGCTGTGGGTGGGAGGTCACCTGAGGTGATAAGGCTATGGATGGTCTGGGAGATGATGTTTTGATGGTCAGGGGTGGAGTCATGATCAAGGGGGCAGTAGGAGGAGGTGCCAAAGAGTCGGCGCCTGGCCTCGGCGATGTAAACCGCGGGCTGATGGTGAGGTTAGGGTTGGAGTGGAGTGAACGGAGGGCTGCACATTCTGAGGGGGTGTGAGTGAGGGTGTGGAGAGGTTGAGGCGATTGATGTCGCCACATCAGTTGGAAATGAAGAAGTCCAGGGAGGGTAGGAGGCCTTGGTGGTGTCCAGGAGCATGGGATGTATTGGAGGCGAGAGGAGGGGCCTATGGAGGATGGTTTAGACCCGTGGTTAAAGAAATAGACGCGGAGGCAGAGGTGTGGGCTACATTATTTTACATCTAGGAAGCTTCATTCTGTTGGTTGAGAATCAGCTTTCTTTCTACTCTTTGCACCACCTAGAGGTGGCATTCATAAAATGCTCAGCCGTTTGAAAATTCTTTGAATATGTGCAGGGACAGGTGTAGGTAGTCCAAAGAAGTATAGGGCCATCAATGGCCAGGGTAGTGATCTTTGTCCATGGAAGATTATACAGAAACACAGATGCCAGGGCAGAGGGCAGATCTGCAATATGAACCATCAGCTGTTAGGCCTGTTATTGCATTTTTTAAAAGTCTGAAGGCAATTTCATTTGTGGAGATGACATATCAACTTTTTGGCATTTATCAATATGTCAGTCAGTACCTTTCTTCCACATGATTAACCTATGCTTCCTCATTGCCTTTCTGGAGCCTTTGGAAGGACAGTTAGCATCACAAAACCTAGTACTGAGTGACTAAAATGCGAGGCCATGCAGTTATTAGTGTTGGATTTGTTGGAACTGAACCAATGAGGAAAAAAAAGGTGT
This sequence comes from Ginglymostoma cirratum, assembly GCA_024137785.1. Classification (NCBI taxonomy): domain Eukaryota; kingdom Metazoa; phylum Chordata; class Chondrichthyes; order Orectolobiformes; family Ginglymostomatidae; genus Ginglymostoma; species Ginglymostoma cirratum. The sequence goes on from JAHRHZ010000250.1 coordinate 1,089,296, forward strand.
AGATACAGTTCCCTTCTAACATCCAGATTAATTCTGTATAATTTATGTAAAGCATTCAGAGCTCATTGTTCCATCACTGCAATTAGTTCTGAAGCTAATTAATATATTTCTCGACTGACCAATTTCAAATTTATGAGCACATTGTGCCTGCAGCCAATCTTTTCCATCTCGAGATTTCTGCCAACACTTTTCCGTCAAATGGAATTAATTTATTTTCTTATCCATTTGTAAAATAAAACAGCATCAAAATAATTACCCCTTTGTTCACTAAGGAATCATCGTGCATAAAATTTAAAACTTCATGAATATAGAAACCATGTATTTTTTTAAACGCTGCAGAGAAAATATATAAATTTAAAAGATATTTATTTGGCATATTTCCTCCAGTAAATAGCAATTGCTAAAATGGAAATTAGGAAACTTCCCCAGTAGCATAGCTAATAAAAGCAGTGTAATCAGTGTGTAAAATTTAGCCATGCGATTTGATGGTTTCTGGTTCTAATCTCCATGTGTGCTGAGCGAGCTGACATGTTAGTATCAGCAATGAGATTGTTTTAATGGAGCAGAACTTGATCTTCGGTGATGGTGCCATATGGGTGATAGTAACAAGCAACTCACTCCTCTTGCCCAATTTGAATGGGAAATATTTCTATTGAGATATAAAATGAATTGTTGATTCACCGTCTTTTGAATTGTTGTTAATTACCAAATTCACTGTTTTGTTAAATATATACTAAGGAAGGACTCAGGGCTACATAGAATCCCTAATCATCCTGTAGGACATCCAACAACACATCTAGAATGAGAGGTCATAGTTTTAGCCTAAAGAATGACAGATTTAAAATAGGGATGAGGAAGAATTACTTCTGTCAAAGGGTTGTGAATCTGTGGAATTCATTACCCTAGATTGGATGCCAGAGCAATGAATAAATTTAGACAAGATAGATTTTTAATTAGTGTGAGTTTAAGGGGTTACAGGCGGGAGAGTGGTGTTGAGACCAAGATGAGATCAAATCAGCCATAATCGTATTAAATGGAGCAGGCTCGAGGGGCTGAATTGTCTATTCCTCTTTCTAGTTCTTATGTTCTAGCAATCAGTTATTAGCTCCAACTGGCTGCATCCATAACTGAATCTCATACTTGCTATTAATCTCTGTGCTTGTACTCAAAAGACAACAATGTCGTCAAGATGCTGAAGGATGTCAATTATATGTAAGAAGGCAGCTTATGATAAATGAATGAGTTCAGAAGGATGGCAAATTATGAAAAGGCATATGCTTGCATTTATTCCGCTCACCTGGTATCTTAGCTGCCCACTAGTGTTTATGTAGCTGATAGCGGAGGTACTGATAACATGCACCAACCGAATTCCTGTTCGAGTCAGGCAAATAATGATGATAAGCCCAGGTCTTCAAAATGCTTTGAGCACTACACTGACGGGAAGGGGGTGAGAGTTCTATCCCCTACTCCATGTAAGGTGCTTAAGTCTGACAGAGAGCTAAAATTTTCCCTTAAATTCGAAGGAATTAAAATAATATATTGTTACCAGCATAAAATTCTTAAGTTATATGAAAATATAATGTCACTTGGTAATACAGAACTTGAGTATTGCTGAAAAAGACACAATCGGAGTCAGCCTACCTGGCTTAAAATTAAATGAACCAGTCTGTTACTTGTCAATTTGCATTGACGGGTGAATTCTCCATAGCAACATCTTGACTAATCAGAGTCCACTTGCCAATCAATCAGAAATATTATTTCATGCAGCAATAATGTTGGTTTTCCCCTTGAATTGGTATTCCTGCAAAATATCTTGATGAATGCAAGATGTAATTTTGAATTACATGTATTTTTTAAAAGATATTTATTTGGCATATCTCCTCCAGTAAGTAGCAATTGCTAAAATGGAAATTAGGAAACTCCCCCAGTAGCATAGCTAGTAAAAGCAGTGTAATCAGTGTGCAAAATTTAGCCATGCGATTTGATGGTTTCTGGTTCTAATCGCCTATGTATTTTTTGAAGCAAAACTCAAAATGTCTTGTGGTGTGTTTTATACTGTTGTGACACTTAGATTATATTGTTTTGTCTTTTTCATTTTCTGAGAGTTCTTTTAATGGTTTCTTAATGAAACATTCTGAATGTAAATAGGCAAGCACGCTATATGAGGATAAAAGCAACTGCAGATGCTGGAAATCTGAATTGAAAACAGAACGTGCCAGATAAACTCAGTAGGCCTAGCAGCATCTGTGGAAAGAGAGACAGAGTTAATTTTTTGACTCCCATGACTCTGAAGAAGACCTGAAACTTCTCTCTCCAAAGATACTGCGAGACCTGCTGAATGTTTCCAGCACTTTCTGCTTTTATATGATGTTGAGGCAGAAGGCTCAGTAATATCTGAATGTCATTTGTGGCTTACACTGAAATTTCTGATGTGCTGACCACTGCACTAATGGGTGGATATGTTACTCTCAGATGAGAACAAGCAGGGATTCTACTTCACCAATCATTATCCACAAGGGGTGGTTGAACATGCAGCTGACTTTCATTCTGGAAGCTTAAGTATGAGGAGTAGTTATTGAGTGAAGTTTCAGAAATTGTTAGCTCTTATATATTTTCATCCCAAAATGAGACGAGAGCTTCAGGAGAGAAGATGACAAATAAAAGTAAAATATATTGCTAATGTCTTAGTGCATTTGACAACATGAGGCACAATAGGTTGGACAGTGGCATGAAGTCTTTTAAATCATTACTGCTTATTTAGTAAGTTGTTATCTCCATCAGAGTGGTCAAATAGATGCTCTTCACCTGCTTGAATTTGGAGGTGTAAAAAGGAAATTTAGATGGACAATGATCCAGTTTTGTCCTGCTCATCAACTGGTGTAATAATTTATCAGAAATGGTATGTAATTACAAAGCATTAATGAACAGAAATAACAGTTGTGCTGCATCATTCTCAACTGTTTATTGATACAGAAGTTCATACATTCATGATACTCATTAAAAATTCTGAGTAGTTGAGAATATTCACTTTCTAAACACATCTAAAACTACAAAATTCATCATTATTGGTAAATCTTTCATCAGTGTGTCAATATGTATTTGACACAGAGATTACATTTTTGCAAAGTTTCTAAACAGTGCATTGGGAATTTGGTAGCACGGAGTTTATATAATTCTTGGTGTTTTTTTACAGCTCTTTTGCCAAAGTTTTCACAGATTAGCAAGTGATTAGATGATCCTTGAAAATGAACGCCAGTCTCACTGAAGATTTTCTGAATTTTTCAGGTTCCAATATGTTACCAGCATTGTCTGATGCACCCATCTTATTTTCTTCACTCCCCTTCCTCCACCTTCCTTTCTCTTGAGGTCTCCTCTCTCTCATCTCTATTTTCTTCCTTGTTGTCCTCCTCTCCCTAATAAGAATCTATATTCAATTTAGCCCTTATCTGCCAGTGCAGGTATATGTTAAATTTGCTGACTTACTTAAAGGAATTTGCCCATTCCTGCATCCTTGCTACGTAGCCTGAACCAGTCTAAACAATTTAACTTTTATCCCAATGCAGTTTGTGAAACCATGTTGTGTGCGAATTAGCTACTCAATTTGCCTATAAAACAGTGATGACAATTTCAAAATTAGTTGACAACAAAGATTCTATTAAGCAAACTGTAGACATGAAATATGCTATATAAAGACAATTTATTTCTTTCCAAATAAAAATATTAACATTGTGCAACAGATATATTTGTGTGGAAGGATTGCCTGAAATGTGATTTGTATAGATGACACACACTCAAATCAAGGAAAGAAATGATGAATGTTTCCTTGGGTCGAGGTCTCGAATATGTCAAGATAGTTAAAGTTAAGGCATGAGGAAGACAGTTTTGAAAACCTAAACTGTACTAAGTGACTGGCTTATATAAATACGTGTATGGTATAATATAAGAAGTGACATGAACTGAGTTGCATTTTCTTGCTTCCAATATTTTTGAATGTTTTCTTATATAACTGGTAATCATAGTGAAGAAAGTAGTATTCAAAAAGTCCATCACTCAAACTGTTACGTGGACAAAATACTTGGGTGTTTTATTACCATGTATAACTAATTTATGAATATGTGTGGTAACATATTAATTTTCGAGTCATAGTTATGGACGTTATGGCCAGGCATTTGCTTAGTGCTGACATATAAAATAAAGAATCTTGAGTTCTGGTGGGAGTGGTTGGTTGAGCAAAAAAGAAAGAACTGGCTGAGGAGAAAATACATGCAGAATTTTGTCTGGTAAAAAGCAATTATATCAGAGGGTTGTTGACTCCTTTGTCCTTGCTAACAACTACTGCATCACTAAATTTCTTTGCTCTTCAGAGTCCTTGAACATTCTGCCATCTCACAGTTGCATACCAATACTTCCCAGAATACTAGTGTTTGAACCTCATTGATCCCATTTCTGTCCCTGCCCCTGATTGAAGTCTCGGATGGCAGCCTATGTGACTGTGACAGAAGTAAGCTATTCCTTCTCCCCCTGCTTGATATGTCTGCACTGTTGACCAAACTATCCTTCTCAAACTCCTGACCACAATCATCCACCTTGGTAAGTCGCTTATCTTAAGACCGTAAGATGTCAGAGCAGAAGTAGGTCTTTGAGTCGGCTCTGCTATTCATTGTGATTACAGTTTATCTGATTACTTTACTGTTTAAAAATTTGTCTACCTTAGCCTTAAATATATTTATCAATCCAGCCTCTACAGCCCTCTTTGACAAATGGTTCTAGAGATTCACTACTCACTGATAGAAGAAATTCCTTTTCATCTCTCAGTTAAATGGCTGACCCCTGATTCTGAGAGGATGCTCACTGGCCCTAAACTCTCCCACAAGGAGGATTAATCTCCATGCATTTTTTAAGTTCATTTTTGTGATGTGGGGGTTTCTGGCTGGCCAGCATTTATTACGCATCCCTAGTTGCTCTGGAGAAGGTGATGGTAAGCTACCTTCATGAATTGCTGCAATTCACTTGCTGTGGATTGATCCACAATGCCATAAGGGAGGAAATTCCAGGATTTGACCCAGCAACACTGTAGGAACAGCAATATATTTCCAAGTCAGGATGGTAGGTGGCTTGGAGGGGAACATGCAGGTGGTAGTGTTCCCATGCATCTGCTGCCCTTGTCCTTCTAGACAAAAGTGGTCATTGGTTTGGAAGGTGTTGTCTGAGGTTCTTTAGTGAATTTCTGCAGTGCATCTTGTAGATAATACACACTGTTGCTCCTCAGCGTCAGTGATGGAGGAAGGGTATGCATGTGGATGTAATGCCAATCAAGTGGGCTGCTTTATCCTGGATGTATCTACCCTGTCAAATCCACTAAGGATCTGGTATGTATCCATAAAGCTGCTTGTCGTTCCTCTAAACTTCAATGTGTACAAGGCCAACCTACTTCACTTTCCCTGTAAGAAAATCCCTCCGTACCTGGGATTAATCTAGCGAATTTTCTCTGGATGCCTCCAATTGCCATGATGCAAGACCTCCCAACTCCCTCTGTGCTGCAACTTAATATAGTTTTTCTCCATTTAAACAATATTCATCACTTCTGTTCTTCCTGCCAAAGTGCAAAACCTCTCGTTTCCACATATTACATTTCAGCTATCAAGTTTTTGCCCAATCACTTAACCTGTATATATCCCCCGCAGACCCTTGTGTCATTCTCACTATTTGCCTTCCCACTTATTTTTCTATAATCCACAAATTTGGCTATACTACATTCACTTCCTTCATCTATGTCACAATATGTTTTGTGAATAATTGTGACCTGAACACTGATCTCTGTGATATTCCACAGATTACAGGTTGCCATCCTGAAAATGCCCCCCCTTATCCCAAATCAGGTCCTTCTATTAATTAACTTATCCATTATCCAATCTAAATTAGTACCTCCAATACAGTGGGCTTTTATCATATAAAGTATTTTAATTGTGATACCTTCTCAAATGTTTTCCAGAAATCCAGAAATATTACACTCCAGATTCTTAATTCCAGATATTTATTGAATTCAATTTCCACCATCTGCAGTGGTGGGAATCAAATCCAGGTCCCCTGGATATTACCTAGAGTATTACCTAGATATTAATAGCCCAGTGACAATACCACAAGGCCATTGCTTCCCCATCAGAATGTACGCTAACTAGCTTATAGCCACCTGTTTATTGTCTGCTTCCCTTTTTGAATATGAATTTCTCATTGGCAGTTTTCCAACTCACTATATCTTTACCAGGCTCTAAAGATTCTTGGTTGATTACTACTAGGCTATCCTCTATTTCTATAGCTATCTAGATGCATTCCATGTTGGTCTTCAGCCTTGTTAGTTTCCCTGGCATGATTTCTCTGGTGATAGTTAATATACTTATTTCCTCTCTCAGTTTTGATCCTTGATTATTTAATATTTTTGGAATGTTATTATTATCGTCAGCATTGAAGACTAAAGCAAGGTATTCAGTCAATTTCTCAGCCATTTCCTGGTTCCCAAATATTATTTCCGAAGACTCATTCTCGAAGGAACTTAGGTTCATGTTGGGTGAGAATTAGATTTATGATTGGTAATTCGCTTGGTTGGATTCTTATCCATTCAGTCATAGCCAGATAATCACTTAAAAAGGCTTCTCTTCCTGTTCCTCCATCATTACCATTATGTTCCTTGAAGATCTGCCCTTTTTATTTTCCAATTTCTCCTTATATGTTGCCCCTCAATGATCCTATCCACAAACATAACATTGGTTTCCCTATGGCCTTTGATGGCACTCAGTTTGACCTCACCACTAACTCTCTCAACCCCTTTACTGTCTCAATGTCAAGCTGTTGTTCAACACCTGGTATTCAATGTGCCAAAAAATTGCAGCTAAATAACAGGAAGACCAAAGCCACTGTCATTGGGTCCCACCACTGAATTCACTCACATCCTTGAGACAGTCTGAGGCCACACCAGACAGCTGCCAATCTTGCTTTCATAGTTGGCTCCAATAGGTATTTTACATGTCCATATGATCTCTAAAGCTGTCTCCTTTCATGTCAATAATATCACCAAACTCTAATCCTGCCTTAGCTCATCTAGTGCTGAAATTCTCCATGCACATGTCACCTCTTTATTTGACTATTCCAAAATCATGAGGCTTTTACATTCTCCCCTCTGTGAACCTGAGGTGAACAACATATTCAAGAACAGCTCCTTCCCTGTTGTTGTCAGACTTATGAATAGACCTCTCATGGAGTTGTTCTTTCTGTGCACTTTCTCTGTAGCTGTAACACCATTTTCTTCCTTCTATTCCATTTCCCTGATGTACTTATGTAAGGTATGATTTGTCTGGATAGCATGCAAAACAAGACTGTATCTCACTATCTGTGACAATAGCAAATCAAGTCAAATAAAAGAAAATTCTGCGGTGAATGTCCTAAATTGCATCAGATTTCATTCACTCATCACGTCTGCACTTGCTGTTCTACATCGTATTCTGTTTAAAAAATAACTAGGTTTCAATATTTTCTTCTCTGACCAGTCATTGTCCAAATCATTCAGGACCTGGAAGAACATGACGACAATGGAAAAATTAGATTTGCAACATCAGGATAAAGGAAAATCTGATTTTGTGCATAAGCTTTTAACAACTAGATGAGAATCTTGCTAGTGACCAGTGAGTTGCTTCATTTTGTACATTAATATCTTATTATTTTGTAATCTCACCTCATTTATATGAAGTTTGCTATTTTCCCAGGCAGTGAAGAGAAAGTAGATGGCAACAGTTCCTGACATGAAACCCTGAGGTGGTACCTGGTCACTACAACTCACCTGCGTCTTCTCCAGGTGTCTGTCTTGGGAAACATTCCCCAACACCTCCGGGTATATTGTGTGCAGCAACGGCCTGCAGCTTTCATTCACTGAAGTTGGCATTGAACGTGTGCCAGCCTCACCACATCTTCATAGCACAATCCCCACTCACTTTCAAAATAGTTCAGCTCTTTGATACTGCACTTTGGAGCTCACCAACATATTTTGTTACGGTGCTGCTGTCAGGCCATTTTGCAAACAGGAATAGGCACCCATTTCACGAATTGGAGCAGGATGTATCTCAAGGTTCTTAGCTAGCCTTATTAACTTTCAGTCACTTTGCACCTACATGAATGCTCAGGGCATCAATGCTTTGCCTTGCCTCGCCTCACATTTTTCTGAATTGCCACTTCATTTGAAAATTAAAAGCTGACAGCGCTTCTGTCTAACTTTGCCTTTTAGTGTTGTGCAGACACAAAGACAGGCAGCTTGTTATGTTTGCTGTCAATGATTATTCAAGATAGTTGTTGTATTGATATACATCAATGTCATATCTGTAGCATGCAAAAACATTGATTGTGTGTTAAACAAATGGGCCATATCTCAAAATCTAAGCAGATACTCTTCAGTCAAGGGGGACTGTAATCAGTCAGGGGATATTGACGCAGTGAATAAAGGGCATCATCTGATTTCAGTCCAGAAGTTTGGACACAGTCAGTTAGCTACTTGGGGCATTCAACTTCAGAGGTTCTAGCTGTTGCTCTATTGGAGTCCACGAAAATCAATGAGGAACACATGCTTCTGAAAACCTAGGACCAACGGAAATCTCCAGTGGATGTGGAGCAGTTTTGACATGTAAAGTTTACAGTGAAATGTGCCCTTACAGTATAGCAAAATTTCAGGATACCTGGAGCCATTCATCTTTGAAGCAATATCAAGAAGATGCAAGAGGGGCAGTGGTCCTATACTTTGTATAGTGGTTGATGTAGGAACACCATGACATGATGCCCAGCATATCTGCAATGCAACATCTTCCACCGGGGACATTGCGATCCATAAAATATCCCTTCAACATGACATTCCCATGATTGTATCAGAGATAAATTCCCATGATTGTCATGTCTTGAGGTTTGCTGCATTACAGTACTAAGAGAGGGAGCTATTTAGTCGTTTGGTGGATTACTGGAGGATGTAGTGAGCATGTGTGATGGATGATTAGGATTTATGAGAGCCTCAGCTTGTACCAATATGAAAAATGAGGATGTTCATCGAAAAGAATGTCTACATTTACTACCTTACAGCGTGGCATCATTGAATACAACAACCCAGGCAGCATTTGGCTGGTAACCACTGTAAATGGCACTGTGTTGCATAATGTCATCTGTTACTGACTGTAAATGTTTTGATACTGCAGAGGCCAGCATCCCCTGTTTAATTGTAGCTGCAAATTCAGCTTCCCGATTTGTTTGATTTGTCTTGTGCTTTTCCTATTGCTTCATAAAGGTCAAGATTAAAAACTGGTGGGAGCTTTCACAGCATCTGATGCTCCCTCATTCAATCATGACAGTTTCCTGCTGGCACAGGAGCTACAGAAATATTAGTTATCCTTCAGTCATGGCTCGAACATTGTTTGGCGCTAAGGTGGCTAGCCTTTCAGACTTCATCCTTTTTCTGCAGCTAATTTGATCAGGCAGCTGTTGATGAAAAATGAAAATGAATTTTTGATGTGATAATCTATTTAAAATGAAGTTTCAGCAATGGCACTTACAACCCCTCATGAGATATTCCTTTTCGTTTGCCTCACATTATGTCCAGTTGCAGTCCCAGGATCTGCAGCTGGAGTGGTAGGAATCTACCCTAAAATTGAGCCTGAGATAACAAGGTGT
>JAHRHZ010000250.1:1099391-1163057 GCA_024137785.1 Ginglymostoma cirratum
GGCCTAGACCAAGAAGGGTCTAGGCCCAAAAAGTCAGCTTTCCTGCACCTCTGATGTTGCTTGGCCTGCTGTGTTCATCCAGCTCGACATCTTGTTATCTCAGATTCTCCAGCATCTGCAGTTCCTACGATCTCAAAAATGGAACCTGCTGGCTTTGGAATTTTGGGCAGATGATCCTTGGGACATTTGTAGCTCAAGCATCCAGACATGCTGAGAGTGTTCTGACTAGATTTGAAATACCCTTTTTGGCTTAGGCATCCACAGTGTTGAGGGTTGAAGGTAGGGTGGAAGTAGGTAAGCCAGGCAACTCTGGAAAGTCCCGACAAAAGATTTCTGGTGTTCTGCATATGGTTCGTTCTCCAGCTAGGCACCTCCTGATCTCACCCTGTCTCCTAATGAAAAAAGTACTCAGAATAAGGTCAAGATCCTTCACTGCCCTATCGTAAACCTTCTTCTTGTGGGGTTAGGTTAAGTTTTCACCGCTTTTTCGCTTTGAGCAAATTGACGTTATTCAGTGTACTATAGTATATTAAGAGGAAAGCATTCATTTTCCCTCAAAAGTGAGAGGTTTTAATTTTTGATGAAGGTTCCACATAGGTTATTATCCATATTTTACATTGGATCACAGCATTCCTTTGAGTTTTAGTGGCATTTTCCCCTGTGCTATACAGTACTCTGTCAGAAGGTTAGCTTTTTTCCCATTTACTCATGGAACATGGGCATTGCTGTCTGGCCAAGCATTTATTGCTCAAACTTTATTGCCCTTGAGAAGGTGGTGGTGAGCTGCCTTCTTGAACTGCTCTAGTCATAAGAACTAGGAGCAGGAGTAGGCTGTCCGGCCCTTTGAGCCTGCTCCGCCATTCAATAAGATCATGGCTGATCTTTTCATGGACTCAGATCCACTTACCCGCGCTCTCACCGTATCCCTTAATTCCTTTATTGTTCAAAAAAAACTACCTTAGCTTTAAAAACGTTTACTGAAGTAGCATCATCTACTTCTTTGGGCAAGGAATTCGTAGATTAACAACCTTCTGGGTGAAGAAGTTCCTTCTCAATTCAGTCCTAAATCTGCTCCCTCTAATCTTGAGGCTATGCCCTCTTGTCCTAGCTTCACCTGCCAGTGGAAACATTCTCTCTACTTCTATCTTATCTATTCCCTTCATAATTTTATATGTTTCTATAAGATCCCCCCTCAATCTTCTGAATTCCAATGAATATAATCCCAATCTACTCAGTCTCTCCTCATAAGCCAACCCCCTCAACTCCGGAATCAACCTAGTGAACCTCCTCTTCACCCCCTCCAGTGCCAGTACATCCTTTCTCAAGTAAGGAGACCAAAACTGTACACAGTACTCCAGGTGTGGCCTCACCAGTACCTTGTACAGCTGCAACATAACCTCTCTGCTTTTAATCTCAATCCCTTTAGCAATGAACGACAAAATTCCATTTGCCTTCCGAATTACTTGTTGTACCTGCAGACCAACCTTCTGCGATTCATGCACAAGGACACCCAGGCCCCTCTGCATAGCAGCATGCTGAAACTTTTTACCATTCAAGTAATAATCCTTTTTACTATTACTCCTACCAAAATGTTGACTTCACATTTATTTACATTGTATTCCATCTGACAGACCTTTGCCCACTCACTCAATGTATCTATGTTCCTCTGCAAAGTTTCAGAGTCCTCTGCACACTTTGCTCTGCCAGTCATGTTAGTGTCATCTGCAAACTTTGACACCCTACACGTGGTCCCCAACTCCAAATCATCAATATAAATTGTAAATAATTGTGGTCCCAACACTGATCCCTGAGGCACACCGCTGGTCACTGATTGCCAGCCAGATTAGCACTCATTTATCCCCACCCTTTGTTTCCTGTTAGTCAACTAATCCTCTATCCATGCTAATACTTTACCCCTAACACATGCATCCTTATCTTATGCAACAGCCTCTTGTGCGGCACCTTGTCGAAGGCCGTTTGGAAATCGAGGTACACCACATCCACTGGGTCCCCATTGTCCACCTTGCTCGTAATGTTTTCATAGAATTCCAAAAGATTTGTCAAGCATGACCTGCCCTTCATGAACCCATGCTGCATCTGCCCAACAGGACAATTTCTATTGAGAAGCCTTGCTATTTCTTCCTTGATAATAGACTCAAGCATCTTCCCCACTACAGAGGTTAAGCTAACCGGTCTATAATTCCCCATCTTATGTCTACCTCCCTTTTTAAACAGTGGCGTCACACTTGCTGTTTTCCAATCTGCTGGGACTGCCCCAGATTCCAGCGAATTTTGGAAAATTACTGCCAGTGCACCTGCTATTTCTCCTGCCATCTCGTTTAGTACCCTGGGATGCATTCCATCAGGGCCAGGAGACTAATCAATCCTTAGCTCCATTAGCTTGACCAACACTACCTCTTCCATAATAATGATTGTTTCCAGGTCCTCACCTACCTTCGTTTCTTTGTCAATCACTGCCATGTTATTAGTGTCCTCCACTGTGAAGACCGATACAAAATACCTGTTTGATGCCTCGGCCATTTCATCATATCCCATAACTAAATTCCCCTTCTCATCCTCTAAAGGGCCAATGCTTACTTTAGCCACTCTTTTTTGTTTTATATATTTATAGAAACTTTTGCTATCTGTATTTATATTCTGTGCTAGTTTTTTCTCATGTTCTATCTTACTTTTCTTTATAGCTCTTTTTGTGGCTTTCTGTTGACCTTTAAAGTTTTCCCAATCTTCTAGTTTCATGCTGTTTTTGGCCACTTTGTATGCCTTCTCTTTCAATTTGATAGCCTCCCTTATTTCCTTAGACACTCATGGCAGATTACACCTTTTCTTACAGTCCTTCCTTTTCATTGGAATATACGTTTGCTAAGCACTTCGAAAAATTGCTTTGAAAGTCCTCCACTGCTCGTCAACTGTCCCACCATAAAATCTTTGTATCCAGTCTACTTTAGCCAAGTCCTCCCTCATTCTATTGTAGTCCCCCTTGTTCAAGCACACACCCTGGTATTGGATTTTATCTTCATACTCTCCATCTGTAATCTAAATTCAACCATACTGTGATCACTCCTTCCAAGAGGATCCCTAACTATGAGGTCATTAATTATTCCTGTCTCAGTGCACAGGACCAGATCTAGGATAGCTTGCTCCCTCGTCGGTTCCATTACATACTGTTCAAGAAAACTATCATGGATACACTCAACAAACTCCTCCTCAAGGCTACCCTGACCGAGCTGGTTCAACCAATCTACATGTAGATTAAAATCCCCCATGATAATTGCCGTACCATTTTTACAGGCATTAGTTATTTCTTTGTTTATTGCCCACCCCAATGTGATGTTATTATTTGGTGGCCTATAAATTACGCCTATCAGTGACTTTTTCCTCTTAGAATTTCTAATTTCCACCCAAATCGATTCAACCTCATTCTCCACAGAACCTATATCATCTCTCAGCACCGCCCTGATGTCGTCCTTGAATATCAGAGCTACACCACCTCCCTTACCTTCCTGTCTGTCCTTCCGAATAGTCTGGTAGCCCTGGATATTTAACTTCTAGTCGTGACCGTCCTGTAACCATGTCTCCGTAATGGCTACCAAATCATATTCATTCGCGATGATTTGTGCCATTAACTCATCAACCTTGTTACGAATGCTACGAGCATTCAGGTAAAGTGCCTTTATGCTAGCTTTCTTAGCCTCATGATTTCCAGCATCTCTAATAATATCTCCTGAGTTATCTTTCCTTTTTGCTTCTTTCATAGTCTGCCTTGAACTTAAACCCTCCTGAACACATGCTAACCTGCTGCATACCTTTTTATTTACCATCATACTCCCTGTCGTTTTCCCTTTCCCTTCCCCCCGACTCACTAGTTTAAAGTCCTAGTGACCACCCTATTTATTCTTTTTGCTAGAACACTGGTTCCAGATTGGATCAGGTGGAGACCGTCCCCTCGGTACAGATCCCCCGGTTCCAAAACTGATGCCAATGCACTACGAAATGGAACCCCTCTTTCCCACACCACTCCCTTAGCCATGTGTTTACTTCCCTAATTTTCTTATCGCTAAGCCAATTTGCACGTGGCTCAGGCAGTAATCCGGAGATTATGACCATCGAGAACCTGTTCCTTAATTTCGTTCCTGGTGCTTGATTATCACCAAACAGGTCCTCCATTCTAGCCTTGCCTATGTTGTTAGTCCCAACATGGACCACAACAACTGGATCCTCCCCCTTCCACTCCAATATCCTTTCAAGCCGGTCAGAGATGTCCTGCACCTTGGCACCGGGCAGGCAACACACCATGCGAGACTCCTGATCCGGCTTGCAAAGGATATTATCTGTCCCCCTAACTATAGAATCCCCTATAACTACCACTTGTCTTTTTGCTCCCCCCCCTTGAATGGCCTTCTACACCATGGTGCCGTGGTGAGCTGGCTCATCCTCCCCGCAGCCCTTTTCCTCATCCACACAGGGAGCAAGTATCTCATACCTGTTGGATAAGGTCAAAAGCTGAGACTCCTCTACTCCTGAACTCAGGATCCCCCTACCTGCCTCACTTGCAGTCACACCCTGTTGTCCCTGATCACTAACTGAATGTGAATAACTTAATCTACCAAGTGTGACGGCCTCCTGAAACAAAGTGTCCAGGTAACTCTCCCCCTCCCGGATGTGCCGCAGTGTTTGTAGCTCAGATTCCAGATCTTCAACTCTGAGCGGGAGTTCTTCCAGCAACTAACACTTGCTGCAGATGTGGTCACTGCCGTTCACAATGGGATCAGCCAGCTCCCACATCATACAGCTACAGCACATCACCTGCCCAGCCATCTCTACTTAGTTAATTACTTTATTACTTCATATAAATTTATGAGTTAAATACTTTCTAATACTTCTCTGCTATGGTCTTTTTCAAATAACCAATTAATAGATAAATAAAAAAAAGAAAGTAAATTTTTAACCAATTACATGATACGGAAGAAATAGAAAAAATAAAAAACCTTACCTTACCAACACACACACCAACACCATGTGCTGTAGATAGACCTACGTTGCTGTTGGAGAGGGAAGTCCAGGATTTCAACCAATCAACACTGAATGAAAGCAATATATTTCTAAATCAGGATGGGTTGTGGCTTGGAGGGAAACTTACAGATGATAGTGTTTCCATGTATCTCGTGCCTTTGTCCTTCTTGGTATTGACTGTGAATTTGGAAGGTGCTGTCTAAGGATCTTGGGTGAATTTCTTCAAAACATCTTGTCAATAGTACACACTGCTGCTCCTGAATATTGGTGATGGAGATAGTGGATATTTGTGGATGTGGTACCATTCACACAGGCTGCTTTGTCCTGATTGTGTCAAGCTTCTTCAGTGTTGTTGAGGCTGCATTTATCCAGGCAGGTGGGAGTATTCCATTAGACTCTGACTTGGGCTTTGTAGACCATGGGCCGGCTTTGGGAAGTGAAGAGGTGAGTTACTTGCTACAGTATTCCTAGCTTCTGACCTACTGTTGGAGCCACTGCATTTATATATCCAGTCCAATTCAGTTTCTGGTGAAAGGTAAGCCCCAGGACGTTGACAGTGGGGGACACAGTGATGATAACACCATTGAATGTCAGGGGGTGGTGGTTAGATTTTCTCTTCTTGGAGACATCATTGCCTGGCATTCATCATCTCCAATCAGGATAAGTTTCATTCTTATCAACCAACTTATGATATTAGATGATGCAGTGACGCTCAACATCAAGTATGAAATGAGTTGGATGACCATTAACTTGTGTGATTTCTGTTGTATCTGGTTCAGCTGAGTCATCTATTGCCTATAAGACTAGGAGAGGAGAAGCTCAGTCTTGAAAAGCAAAGAAGGCTTATTAAATAACACTTAGTAGCTTGTTACATTATATAAGAGTTTTTCATGACACCTGAGGCCAGATTTAAGAATAAGTTGAAGTTACTGTTTAGCTACATTTATTTTAGTGCTGGATTTGCAACCAGAACTAGAACTAAATTAGAATTAAAAGGGGCTAACTTTTCCCAGGAATAGTCCTTTATCTTCTGATGGGTGGGAATTATCACATGATGGTAGTTAATTCTTTCAGTTCCTAATTGCTTTATGCAACAATCTATTGTTTTCAGCATGTTCATTGTATTCATGTGCAATTTATTTTACAGAAGTGGACAACATTAAAGCATCTCCAAATCTGGAAGATGGCTTACCTACCTGGGCTCCCAGGTTTGGATCACAGCATATTGAAAACTTGGAACCTGATGAGTATCAGTCAAACATCTACTTAGGAGGCACTCCAGTCATGTTATCCAGCAGACAGGATCAAGTTGTTAAGCAGGATGGGCAGCATTCTGCCTCTTCCGCTAAAAAGAAGAAGAAACGCACTAAAAGATCCGAAAAACGTGAGAGCAAATCTACCAAGGAGGAACCAGAAAATGAGTAATCCCATTTGCCACAGCAAGCTGGTAACTCTCAGTAACCAGGTCAGATCACCAGGGTAAACACAAGGGTTCAGTAAATTCAATTTAATGTCACATTTGGAAAATGTATTGTTGTGTGCCCTCAAGTGCTTTTTTTTTGAGTTGGATGTTTTATAATTCTAGTTAAAGTGTTTTATTTAGTATTGCTCTACTTCTTATGTCAAACAACATTCACTTCTTCTCTGTTCAACTGTAACCACAGAAAAGCCAATGGCAAAAGCAATGTAAAAAATATTCTGCTAATATACCATCTAAGACAACACCTTTTTTGTGAAATATGTATTATTAATTTTTACATCCTTAGTGTCATGCCTCAAGGTCTGACCACGAAACAGTTTAACTGTACTATACATGTTTAAAGTTAAAAATTAAATGTCAGTGAATATTGATTAAATCTTGAAATAACCAGCTGAAGAAACAATCAAAATTCACCTGAGAAGAGTGAAGACAAATGTACACAAAATCTAAAAGCTGTGTTAAGCAGTGCTTATTTCCAGTGCCAATGCAGAGTTTTATTCCACAGGAATCTGAATGAAACAGTTCTTGAATCAATGCATGTCATGCCAAACTAGTGGCTGCAATTTCGCCATGTGTCAATAAACTGTGACTTGGATTGAAGAACAGCATGTATTTGCCATTACTTTTGTGGTATTTAAACATCTGACAGTTTGATATATTTTCCTCTCTTTGTAAAGTTAGAGAAAATAATCTTATTGAATTATTATCAAGACTTGAAAGCAAAATGAATGAAATTTCTTTGAAGACACATTCAGAACAAAGTGCACCTTTGTGTGTCTAACAGAATGTGGGAACAACAGTAATCTGGCTTCAGCTACCCACTTTAGTTAGGTCAGTCTATTACTGCTTAATATTCATATGAAGCACTTTGTACATTATTGACATTGGTGATCATAAAAAGACATCATTTTTCCCCATCACCTGCGGCCAACTATGCATTTTGTTACATTTGTACCAAAGGCGGTTTTCTTTCTCAATCACTTCTAATGTAACCTTTTATGCTTAACCTCTTTTCAGATGTATTTTGTTTTTGCATGTCTAAGTAAATGTGATCAGGACAATCTTTACCATGTACGTGTTTTTAATGGCTAATTTTTTTCACTTCTATAGTGTTACAGCTTTCTGCATACAGATAAGTACTCTGTCTTAACTAAAGTAGCCTTTTATTCATTCCTCAATATCTATACATCTATAATTGTGTCACACTGTTTGCAGCTATGTGAGAAAAAAAAATCAGCCTTGTGGAGCTGAAATGCAAATTCCTAGCTGGTGTTTTTGTTCAACAGCAAAACTTTTAAAGTAGGTAAACATCTAAGGCCACAAGAAAACACTTTATAGGAAATAACGCAAGCCGAAAAAGGAGATATTATGAGGGTTGAACAAAAGCACGTTAACGAGATAGATTTTGAGGAAGATCTGAGCAGTGGCAGATATTGAAATATTGAACGGTTTAGGAAGGAAATTGCATAGCTTAGAGTTATGACAGTTGAAACTGTGGGTCACCAATTTTAAGATTTGTGAGTGAGCAGCACAGATGGGACCAGACTTACAGGAATACAGATTGTTCCAACTGTTATGGGACCAAAAGACGTCATTTAAATAGAGAGAAAAAGAACACATAGGGATTTTAATACAAGGTAGAGAATTGTAAAATTGAAGCATTGTTGGATCAATACCCTAATTAGATCAAAATTCACAAGAATCATGGATAAATAAGACTGGTTAGATTGTAAGCCTCAGAATTTTTAATCAACTGATGTATGTCTGATCCAAATAATGCTTCATTCAACTTTATCGGTACAAAATGTAATTTATTTTAAGATTAGCAGAAATATTTCCTAATAAAAATAATATCCACAAACAAAACACAGTTGAAAGCTTTCAAATTAACACAGCCAAGTCAATTCCCTGGAAATGCAATTACACCCAGAAATGTTACATGCTGTATTGACCCAATGCCATCTCACATTCTCTTCTTGTTTCCACAAACAGACTGGTTATGTAGAAAATTGTGAGATTTTCAAGTAGCCCCATGAATGGGTCCAGAACACAGTTTTATCAGTCACCATTTTGTAAGAATCCTGTTCTCTTCATAAAAATATATGAATGAGGAATCAGTATAGGCTACACAGTCCTTAACTAGTTCTCCACTATTCAATAAAATAATGAATGACCTTTTACTTCAACTCAGTCCTACTGCACAATCCTCAATGCCTTTATTCATTTACAGTCTCCGCTGAATTCTCCAAAAACATTCACCAATAAAAGGGTTGACTATAATATAAAATTGGGAAGATCAGCTCGAATTCATATTAAAGCAAAATACTGTGGATATTGGAAATCTAAAACAAACACAGAAAATGTTGAAGAAAATCAGCAGATCTGGCAGCATCTCTGGAGAGAAAAAGGCCCTGAAAATGCCTTAAAGAATTTTACTGGCAACTGAACCATGTGTATATGCCCAGACAAAATGGAGGAAATACAGTAAATGTAATGCCTTCTTAAAACTCAGAGACATTGTGTATGCACAATTTCAGCATGTCATAATGAATATTTTCTCATGTATTTCAGAGTTTCCCTTGAGTATTGAAGTAAACTATAATAACTACTTGCATTTATATGGAACATTTGCCATAGCAAAACATCGCAAGGTGTTTCGCAGGAATGTTATCAGCAAAATGTAACACTAGCCACTTATGGATATTTTAGGATACATGGCCAAAATGTTGAGGCAGTACTTAAATTGTACAGAACATCTGAAAGAAAGAGAAATCGGTAAAGAAGTGGAGAGGCTGAAGGAAGGAATTCCAGACCGCGAGGCTGAGGCAGCTGAACACAGTGCCATCTTTCAAATCAAAAATGCACAAGGGCCCACAATTGCAGGAATTCAGTGATCTGATAAGTTGTAATGTTGAAGGAGGGAAAGACAATACCACAGAGCGATTTGAAAATAAAGTTAAGAATTTTATAAAATTTGGAATATGGATTCTAGGAAGAAATGTAGATCAATGAGTACATCAACAATATGTTAACCAGAACTAAGAACATAAGAAATAGGAGCAGGAGTAGACCATGAAGCTGCACAAGCACACAACTCCAGGAATCATATGAGTTAGGATAGGGGCAGTATGGCTTTTTACCTGAGTTTAAGTTTATTGAGGATGGAGAATAGGAGACCAGGCAAGAGAACTTAACAATTGTCAAATTGACATTGTTTGATATCCATTCCTTGCTAATATACTCAGTTGTAAAAAGGGCATAAAAACTTTCATCTTGTGATTCACAAATACTATTCTCTGAACGGTCTTTAGGTGAAGGTTAGTGGTGATTTTAAAAGTTATGTACTTTGATTGGAATAAATCTTCTTGAACAATTCCTGAGAAAATAGCAGTTCTTTGTCTCTCGACCTTGCTAGCTTCGAACATTCATGCTCAATAAAGTCTACATAATAAGAAACCACATAATTAAAGCAACCGTCTATCTTGCTCCTGCCTCCAGGTTCACCAGCCTTGTTCTCCACTGCTACTTAACTTCTCTTTGCTCCTTCCATCAGCAGGAAACACAGGAGAAGTAGACTATGACTGGAGGAGCGGGTCCTTTCAAAAATTTTCGGTGACATGTATAGTGGGGTGAAGTGAAAGGATTTTTTTCTTGCTTGATCATTCCTATGATTAATTTTTCCTGGTTGATTTGGACACACAGGCCAATTTTTCCTTTTATCCTCATAAATTTTGAGTACTGATACAGACTGAGGAATGCTGAGAAAGTTGTTGACTGCAGCAACATAGCTTAATGCCTTCTGGAAAAAAAGGAAAATAAATTGAGTTGGCTGGGAATTGTTATTTTAGATAAGGATGCAATTGGATCTGTATTAAATTCAGATGGGTTACAGCTAATTTTGCACTTCTATAGAAAGCAATCTTAAATTGTGAATGTCTGAAACAATTTCTGAACACTGCAAACCTGAAATTATACGGTTTTATAACAATATATTCTCAAATTACTTTATCTTCTAAAATTGTAGGTTGCTGAGTTTTTGACAAATACAATATATTACGTCTCAATTTCTTCAGTTTGACATTTTCTTCTGCTTTATAAATAGAAAGGTGACATGCACTTTCAATTTAATGAAAGGGAAATATTACGCTCCCTATAGACAATGACAAATGACTGACAGTCTAGATAACAGCCATGGCCAAATACCCTACTTCTACTGTGTTAGCTTCAATCTGCACAATACAGAAAAAATATAAGTCCCTATTGCCGGTTACATTATGCTACTTACCCAAAAACCTCTAGTTACAATTGATTGGACATCGTCACAAGTGCTTCGTTACTTGCTACCACCTGTTCCTGAAATTGAATATTTGTGTTATTGTTTTTCTTCAAGTTAACAGAAGGATTACCAAAGTATATGCATTTGTATAAAATAAGCCTTTTCTCATCCGTTTTCCAGGACATGTTTCCTTGAATTCATTTAATTCTATGCATTTCAGTTACGTTTGATTCCCATAACCAGGTCTTAAAGTGCAAATCCAGTGCTATTGCTTTTCAAACATCTGCCTCACACTTCTGCTTGAGTGAATACAAGAAAAAGAAACAACTACAAGCTAACATGCTTGGGCACCAATGAAAGCCTATAGATTTCTTAAATTCTTTATTTGTGTATGCATATCCCTGGAAGGCAGAACTTAGTTGCCCCTCTTTTATCACCCTTAAACTGAGTTGCATGCTTGGGCCATCAAAAGCCAACTACATTGCTGTGGGTCTATGCTGCCACAACAGACAAGTATATTGGAAGGAAAAGAGCATCTGAAGTACGACTCATTAAATTAAGAAATAGAATAACAATGATTCAAATTCAGGCTGTCCAACAATTTATGTTGTTGATGTATGTCATCAGTGTCGGATAGCAAGTAAGCAGCAGCAAATGTGAAATAGTGGCCTTTTTTTATTCTTTCTCCCCAATTCCATCCCCTATTAGGTCTGGGCATAGGGGAATGTGAGTTCTAAATTTCTCTATGACTCATTCCCACCCCCACCGTCCCCCGGCTTTTTAAAGAACCATTAACCCAAAAGTATCGAGGGAATTGTGATACAAAAGTATAATGTTACATCAGGTAATTAACGTTGAACTTCTGTATTACTCTGTTGAATATCAACCGAGTCAAAGCAAAGAGGCCGCAAATCAGAACACAAGGGAGAAAACATACAAATAAGATGCAATAAAAATGTCAATAAACTGCCAACAAGAAACTTTGTAGTATTTATGATGAATCAATTCACAATGCATTGTTAGGAGAAACTGTCAAAGTTTGTCACTGACCTCTATTTATTTTAGTACATGTTGATAGAAGTTCCAGATTACTGCAAAGCATTTGACTGAATCAGTTGCCCGATACCAAGGCACTGGGAATGCAATGTGTCCTCATGGCATTTTTGGAAACCACATTGCCACTTCACACATTGAAAAACATTGTGGAAAATTGGATAGCACACTAAAGAATATTGATAGGCTAGTGTTTTCAAGAATAATTCAAGCGCTAAAGATTTCAACCTATATTTTGTCTTGAAGTTCAGAATAATCTATTGTAATCAGTTAACTGTGCACGTCATCCATATGTAATGGTAAGGCATCTTTTAATTTTATAATTCATTATCAGAATGGTAGTGTGATTGACTGAAAGAGAACTTATTGCCCATGCCTACTTGTCCTGTGAAAGTGGTGGTGAGCTGCATTCTTGAACCATTGCAGCCTTGTGGTGCTGGTAAACCCATGCTGCCATTAGTGGGAGAATTCCTGGATTTCGATTCAGTGACACTAATGGTGATATATTTGCAAGAATGGTGAGTAGCTTGGGACACTTGCAGGAATTGATATTCCTAAGTATCTGCTGCATTTGTCCTTCTACATGTGTGTATTCATAGGTTTGGAAGGTGCTGCCAAAAAAACCTTTGTGAATTTCTGTAAAACATCTTGGAGATAGTACAAAACACTGCTACTGAGTGTCAGTGTTGGAGGGATTCAATGCTTATGGATGTGGTGCCAATCACATGGGCTGCTTTGACCAGGACGGAGTCAAGCTTCTTCAGCTTTGTTGAAGCAGTACTCATCCAGACAAGTAGGGAGCATTCCAATGCACTCGCACCTTTTTTTAAATTCATTCATTGGATGAGTGCATCGCTGGCTAGGCAGCATTTATTGCCTATGCCTAATTGCCCAGAGGTGCGTTGGAGATGGTGTATAAGGTTTGGGAATCAGGAGGTCAATTACTACAGGATTCCTAGCCTCTGACCTGCTCTTGTAGCCGCAGAATGTAAGTGACTATTGCGGTCCTGTTCCTGATTGATGGTAACTTGCAGGATGTTGATATTGGGGTTATGCCATTGAATGTCAAGGAATAATGGTTATACTATATTCTCTCTTTTAGAGATGGTCATTGCATTGCACTGTGTAACATAATGTCTCTTGCCACTTGCCACACCAAACCTGGATTTTATACAGGTCTTGTTGCATTTGGGCATTGACTCAATATCTGAAGATCATGAGTGGAGCTGAGCATTATGTATCATCAATGGAGATCTCCACCTCTGACCTTATGATTGAGGGAAGGTCTTGTTTATATAGCTGATGCTTGTTAGGAGAAGGGCAGAACCCTGAGTAACTCCTACAGAGATGTCCTGGAGCTGTAGTGACTAACTTCCAACCACCATAACCATCTTCCTTTGTGTGAGGTAAGACTCCAAACAGTGGGGACATTTTCTCTGATTCCCACTGACTCTAGATTTGCTAAAGCCCCTTGATGCATCATTCAGTCAATGCAACATTGATGTTAAAGGCAGTCACTCTCATCTCAACTCTGGAATTCAGCTCTTTTGTCCATTTTTGGACCAAGGCTGTAATGAGGTCAGGAACTGGAAGGTCCTGGTGGAATCCAACTGGGCTTCGGTCAGCACGTTATTGCTGAGCAGGTGCTACTTGACAGCACTGTTGATGACACCTTCCACGTCTTTTTGATGATAGAAAGTAGATTAATGGGACTTTGGCTGGGTTAGATTTGTCACGCTTTTTATGTACAAGACATATTTGAGCAATTTTCCACATCATCAGGTAGATCCTAGTGTTACAATTATCCTGCAATGGTTTGACTAAAGATGCAGCAAGTCATTGAGCATAAGTCTTCAGGACACTTTCAGGAATGTTGGCAAGGCCCATAGCCTTTGTTGTATCTTGTGCCTCAAGCCCTTCTTAATACAATGTGAATTTAATTAAATTAGGTTAAAACTGACATCTGTGATGCTGGGAACATCTGGGGGAGGCCAACATGGATCATTCACTTGAAACTTCTGGCTGAAGGTTGTTGTGAATGATTTAGCCTTATCTTTTCCACTGACGTGCTGGGCTCTCCCATCATTGAGAAAAGGGATATTTGTGGATCCACCTTCTCGACTGATTTGTTTAATCGTCTGTCACCATTCACAACCTAGTTTTGACAGAACTACAGAAATTGGATCTGATCCATTAGTTGCAGAATTGATCAGCTCTATCTATCACTTGCTGCTTATGCTGTTTGGCAAAAAAATCCTATTTTGTAGCTTCATCAAGTTGATTCTTCATTTTTAGGTATGCGAGGTGCCGCTCCTGGCATACCCTTCTGCATTCTTCATTGAACCATTAAAATGGCACTGTAGTGGGTTGTTTTTCTGAACAGGCTACAAGTTTATGAGTTCCTTTTCAACTGCTGCAATACACTACCTTAGACATTCACAGAACCCCAACAGCATTTTTGTTACGATGTTGGAGGCACTGTTACAAATGAGCAATAAATTTTAGTGTACTCCAGACAGTACATCCACAACTGTCATTGTCAGGTTGATGACAATCTTGCAAATTATGTGCATGAAGTGTTTGGTTTGTATTACTTTGTGGTACTGAGAAAACTCCGAGAATCTTCCCTACTCTAAACACAGAAACCAAACATGCTGAATTTTATTGGTCCATTGTAGTCAGGTTGAGAGGCAGGAGACCGAGGAAAATGATAGTGGAAGGCATTGGGAGATGAGCCTGAAGTGGACAGCCAATTGAATCAAATAAGGGCCCAATTAAGAACTGAAATAACTGCAGGTGCTGTAAATCAGGAATGAAACCAGCAGTTACTAGAAAAGCTCAGTCGGTCTGGCAACATCTGTGAACAAAAAAATCAGAGTTAACTTTTTGGTAATGGTGACCTTAATTGCAAGAGATCAGAGTGGTTGGAAAATTTTGGCCCAAAATGTCTGTCTTATTCTCTTAAAAAGCAGCAAACCTAGGATTGGGAGAAATTTAAAATTCAGCAGAGGAGGACAAAGGGTTTAATTTGGAAAGAGGAAATAGAATATGAAAGTAAACTTGCGGAAAACATTTAAAAATGGCTGCAAAAGCTTCCATAGATAAGTGAAGAGAAAAAGACTGGTGAAGACAAATGTCAGTCCCTTCCTGTCAGAATGAGGTGAATTCAAAGACAATAAAGAGATCTCAGACAAGTTGAACAAATACTTTGGATAGGTCTTCACTAAGGACGACACAAATAGCCTTCAGGAAATGCTAGGGGACAGAGGGCCAAGCAAGATGGAGGGACTGAAGGAAATCCTTTTTGTCAGGAAATGGCATTGAGGAATTTGACAGGATTGCAACCTGGTTGAGTCCCCAGGGCCTGATACTCTGCATCCCAGCATACTTAAGGAAGTGGTCCTACAATTGGCTAATGCATTGGTGATCATTTTCCAGCATTCTGGAGACTCAGGAAGAGTTCCATTATACTGGAGGGTAGCTAATATAACTCCACTCTTTAAAAAAGGAGTGAGAGAGAAAACAAGAAATTATAGGCCGGTTAGCCTGACATCGATGGTGGGGAGAATGCTCAATTCAATCATTAAGGTTGTAACAATGAGCATTTGGAAAGCAATGACAGAATCAGTCCTGGTCAGCATAGATTCACTAAAGGGAAATCATGCTTGACAAATCTTCTGAAATTTTTTGAGGATGTGACCAGTAGAGTAGATAATGATGAATCAGTAGATGTTGTGTATCTGGACTTCCAAAAGGTTTTGACAAGATTCCATGCAAAAGATTAGTAAGGAAAATTAAAATTCATGGTAGCGGAGGTAATGTATTGACATGGATGGAGAGCTGGTTGGCAGACAGGAAGCAGAGATTTGGAATAAATGGGTCATTTTCGGAAAGGCAGGCAGTGATGAGTTGGGTGCCACGGGGTTTAGTGCTGGGACCTCAGCTGTTCACAATGTACATTAATGATTTGGATGCAGGAATTGAATGCCATATCTCCAAATTTGCAGATGACACTAAGCTGGGTGGCAGTGAATGCTGGAGGAGGATGCTAAGAGATTGCAGGGCGACTTGGACAGATTGGCTGAGTGGGCAAATATTTGGCAAATGCAATATAATGTGGATAAATGTGAGGTTATCCACTTTGGTCACAAAAACAGGAAGGACGATTATTATCTGAATGGTGGCAGTTTAGGAAAAAATAAGGTGCAATGAGACCTGGATGTCATGGTGGAACAGTCGCTGAGGATTGGCATGCAGATGCAGTGGCCATGAGGAAATCTAATGGCATACTGGTCTTCATAGCGAGAGGATTTGAGTATCAGAGTAAGGATGACTTGCTGAAGTTATGCAGGGCCATGGTGAGGCCATTCCTTGAGTATTATGTGTAGTTTTAGTCTCCTTGTCTGAGGAAGGACATTCTTGCTATTGAGGGAGTCCAGCAAAGGTTCACCAAACTGATTCCAGGGATAGCAGGGCTGATATATGAAGAAAGACTGGATTGACTAGCTTGTATTCCCTGGAAATTAGAAGAATGGCATGGATTTCATAGAAACCTATAACACCCGATGGGACTCAACAGGCTAGATGTGTGAAGAATGTTTCCAATGTTGGGGATGTCCAAAACAAGGGATAAAATTCTTAAGAATAAGTGGTAAGCCATTCAGAACTGAGATGAGGAGGAATTCTTTCACTCAGAGAGTGGTAAAGCTGTGAAATTCTCTTTCACAGGAATCTGTTGAGGCCACTTCATTGGATATATTCAAGACAGATTTGGACATGGCCCTTGTGGCTATAGGGGCGAAGGGATATTGGGAGAGGGTGGAAATGGGAAACTGAGATTCCATGATCAGCCATGATCGTACAGGGTGGTGATGCAGGCTTGAACGGCTGAATGGCTGACTCCTGCACCTATTTGCTGTGTTTTTATGTAATATTTGGTACTTGAAGTATCTATAATTTCCCTGATTGTTTGCTCTATTATGTTAGATGAGGGGAATTGCGTTGAGCGTTGATTGGTGATACAAGCAAAATTTGACAATTTGGCGATTCATGTCACCAATTTTTAAATTATTTGTTAGTTATGTAAAGGTTAATTCAATACTTCAACACTTAAATACAGTGACATTCCAAGTTCCCCGCAACCATCTGCCTCGACACAAAAATAAGTTTTTCATATATGCTTGCATGACAAATAGTGAAAATATTTAGATCAATTAATTAAGATTCACCAGATTCTGCATTAAACATGCTATCCCAACTACAATAATTTGATCTGAATAGGTACAGTTGTGTGATGAAATGCTGCAAAATGTTTTATATGACTTTTACCAGAAATTGTATGATCGTGAGCCATCTATATTATATTCGGATGCATGACCAAACGTTTGGTTGAAAGATTAGCTTTTCAGAAGTTTCCTAAAGGATGATTGTGAGACATAGAGGCAGAGGAAATTCTAAAACTTGGGACCAATGCAACTGAAGTCAGGACCATCATTTGTTGATTTGATTTGATTTATTCTTGTCACGTGTACAAACATACAGTGAAAAGTATTGCTTTTGCATGATAACCAGACAAATTATACCTTACATAAGTACATCAGGGTAATAGAACAGAATGCAAGATATCGTGTTATAGCTACAGAGAAGGTGTAAAGAAAGATCAACTCTAATACATAAGAGGTCTGTTCATAATTCTAATAACAGTGGGGAAGAAACTGACCTTAAAACTGTTGGGTGTACAGCTGGATGAACACAACAGGCCAAGCAGCATTAGAGGAGCAGGAAAGTTGATGTTTCAGGTCGAGACCCTTCTTCAGAAATGGGAGAGGGGAAGGGGATTCTGAGGCATCCTTAGAAGTGGCTTCGCAGTGAGCTTAAAATTGTTACAAAGATAGTAGGAAATGCCGATGCTGGAGAATCTGAACAACGTGTAGAGCTGGATGAACACAGCAGGCCAAGCAGCTTCAGAGGAGCAGGAAAGTTGATGTTTCAGGTCGAGACCCTTCTTCAGGAATGGGGGCGGGGAAGGGGATTCTGAGGCATTAATTCTGAGAATTAGAGTGCAGACATCCCAGCAGGTTGTGGGAGTGCAGAGATTTGCAGAGATTTTATGGGTAAAGTTATGGCAGGGTATGAAGCAAGAATGAGAATTTTCAATCAAGACGTGATTGACTGGCATTTGCACAAGGATGATAGAAGGCTGGGACCTGTTAAAAAAAGCAGCAGCAGAGTTTGGGATGATCATATACATACGGGGAATAGAACACGGGAGACCAGCCGGAATAGTGTTGGAATAGTCAAGTCAGTGAAGCACAGCATTTTATAATGAAGAAGGAGGCCATTTGCCCCATCATGTCTGTACCTACTCTCTGTGTGAGTATCACGACTTAGTGCAATTCTGCTATCATTTCTCCACAACCCTGAGCATTATTTACGTGCAAAATAATTATCAAATGATTGCTTGAATTACTTAATTGAATCTGTTTCCATAACATGTCGTGCCCTAATGAACTGAACGACAGTTTGTTTGAAAAAGATTTATTTCCCTCACACTTCATTTCCTTCTTTTCTAAATTCCTTTAAATCTGTGCCCTTTCACTTTGATCCTTTTAGGAGTGGGCTTCTGTCTTTTTTTTTCTTTATTCATTCACAGGATCAGGGTGTCGCTGCTAGGCAGCATTTTTTGCCCATCCCTAATTGCCCAGAGGGCAGTTAAGAGTCAGCCACATTGCTGTGGGTTAGGAGTCACATGTAGTCCACCATATGGTAAGGTTGGCAGATTTCCTTCCCTCAAGGGGTTTAGTAAACCACATGGGTTTTTCCAACAATCAGCAATGAATTCATGGTCATCATTGGATTCTTAATTCCAGATATTTTATTGAATTCAAATTCCACCATCTGCCATGTTGGGATTCAAACCCAGGCCCCCAGAACATTACCTGGGTCTCTGGATTAACAAGTGATAATACCAGTAGGCCATCACCTCCCTGTTCTTAGCCTTCTCTGTTCTAATGAAAACAGTCCCATCAACTCCAATCTATCTTCATAAATTACACTTTTCATCACTGGAACCATTCTCATTAACATCTTTGGTACGCTCTCCAATATGTTCACTTCCTTGCGAAAGTCTGATGCATAGAACAGTACACAGCACTCTAGCTGAGACCTAACTAGTGTTTTATACAAGTCCAGTGTAATCCCCTTGTTCATGTACTCTGCACCACTGTTAATAGAACCTGTGCATATTTTATTAACAACTCTCTCTATCTGCCTGCCACCTTCATTAAGTTATGCACATATACATCAGGAGTAATAAACTTTATCCCATACTGTCTCTCCATGCTCTCTCCAACAAAATATATCACTTAACACTTCTCCAAAACTAAATTCATCTGTGAACTATCTGCTCACTCCACTAATTGGTGTAGAGTCTAATGTTTGGAGACAGCAAAGGCATGAATAAGGATATAAATCATTTATGAGCCAGGATGGGCCAAGATGAGGGAGAGTCAGAGATGGAAAGAGCCAATCTTTCTGATTGAATAAACAAGGTTTGAATCTCATCCCAGGACCAAGTGTGACACCAAGGTTATGAACAGACTGACTTAATTTCAGACTGTTGCCAGGGAAATGGATAGAGTTGGTTATTAGGAACAGAATTTGAGTGTCTCTGTGTTTATTTGTAAAGTGATTCTCAGTTTAGGTGATTGGGACTTTTGTGGCATTCAACAGCTAATAGTTCAAAAAGAAATCAAGAGCAAAATTAGCTGTAAGGAACACTAGTCTCACTTGCATGTGTTACTCGGATGCACTTCATCGTTTTAATATGTTAATAAGAATGGATTATTTTCCAAAGAATCAAGCAGCATGCTCAATTTTGCAGAATACAGTAATTATCCCTTGATCCTTCAACTAATTTCCAGCTATTTTAAGGATCTCTTGACCCTCCCCCTAAACTGTTCATTCCTTCAAGTATTTTTTAACAAGAAGATAAAGAGGGTGCATGGAGAGATGAAGAAATGTATTTCGCATACTTTACACAGTTAATTGCTTTTGTGTAGAACTTCAGTTTCAAAAGCTCATGCTTGTATGTGGATTATGCGTAAACACGTTTGCTTTGTGCACCAACTATGCATTGCTATGTTTCTAGATTCCACTCAGAAGATGAGCATTCCAGGGAATGCTACAGCATATGAATATCCCTTTTTATTGCCGATATACTTCATCACCATATAAATCGCATTAACCCTATCATTTTTAGGTGATTGTTCTAATTTATTAGTGGGCATGAAATATAATATGAAATGTATTAATGTATATTTTATTTCAATCTAATGGGCTGCTTGACCTTTTGGGTTTGTACAACAATAATTAAAATCTGAACAGGTTTTCAATTGCAAACTTGATCTGACCAATATTTCCATGTTAATTCTGATATGAAATGCATTTGTGTAATGCTTTTACAAAAGATTACTTTTGTAACTAATGTTTTATAATATACATTGATCAACTCAAGATGATCAATGAACAAGCAATATTTCCTTCAGTATATATTTCGTTAAATATTTGTGGTTGAAAAGTACTTGGTCCTCATTTATGAATCCTGATAGAAAGAGACCTAAGGGTATGGGAAACAGACAGGAAAGTGCAATTGAGATCACAACCAGATCGTCCATGATGTCATTACATATATTGGATTGTAGTCACTTTGTAATTATAATAGAATTGCCTGAATTGTGAAGGTTTGAAGGTCAATTTTGATTATTGCTTTTGAAAATTTATCCCAGCAAAGCATTCTTGGTTGTCATGCACACAAAACAATAAATACAAGTCATACTGTTATAACTGCAGTATGGAAAGGAGTATTTGAAGCACTGTCTTCAAAGTGAAGTTTTCGTTTTCCTCTTATATCCGGTGGAGGTGACTGAAGGAGATCATGTACCATTCTGAACTGTCAAAACGTGTAAAAATACTTAAAACTTGTAGATTGTTGAACAAACTTCTTCACAAAAAAATCAAGTTGGACTCAAACCAAAGATTTTCTGAATACCCTGCTGAAAGAGTGCTGAGATGCAAATGCTCTAGTTAGTATAATGAACTGCAAATGGAAAATCTGTTCAAAAGTATGCCTATGTCTCTGAAATAAAAATTACACAAGCAAATTGATAAATTGCTTAGATAACATCACACAAAGGCTCATATACTTTTAGGAAACTGGCAATAATTTTGTTTAAATCAACACATTCAATGATTCAAACAGATGAACCGCATCCTTTATTTTATCTTTGGTTCACTGTTAATATTTTATTAACAGAAAGCTAGTAGCCCCTCATTAATCTTTATATGTTTCTAACTTGCAATGTTTTGGGTGGCAAGATGACTCAGTGGTTAGCACAGCTGGCTCATCGTGTTGGGGACCTGGGTTTGATTCTAAGCTTGGGTGCCATATATGTGTGGAATTTGCATGTTTATGCCATGTTGCTTGGGTCTTCTCCCACAGCCCAAAGATATGCAGATTAGGTGGATTGGATAGACTAAATTGCCCATAGTGTCCAAGGATGTGCTGGCTAGTGGATTAGCCATGGGAAAAACAGAGATAGGGAAAAGAGCTGGGATACTCTTCAGAGGGTCAGTGTAGTCTTGATGGGCCAAATGGTCTATTTCCACACTATAGGGATTACATGATAATGTTAACAAACCCACCCATGTGGACAAATGAGTTTTGTGTGTTAGGAAGATTGGCACTAGATGCTCAAATTTAAAATAAAAATGCACATGATGAAATAATTCAAAATTGAAACAGATCAGGATAGTGTCAATCCTTTAAAATCCTAACCTTTTGTGTGTTTGCCTTGCTTGTTACAATACCAACTTAGATTATTTTTCTCATAGGAAAAGTAATTATTTGTGCTCATAATAAGAAAATTTTGCCCTTCTTACTTCAGGCACTTCTGAATTACCATCCTGTACTACATAACAGAACAAGAATATGTTTTACAATTACAACAATAGAATTGCTAAACTAGGGAAAGGTTAAACTGGGCAGTGTCGGGGTTGTGGGGCAGCAATAACAGGGGGTAGGGATGAATACTTCTAATATCTTGAGGGATGTTTGTACCTGGAACTCATTTTGCATCTTGACATATTTTTAATGAACCTTTCCTTATAAATTTTGCAAATGATCTTTTTTTCTGAAATAATTCATTAGATACTTGCACTATGCAATGAGGTCTCCTACAGAATATTTATTTCAAAATGCACCATCTATGTACATTGATTTGTGTTGACAAAAAAAAAATCCTAATAACCAGAGGCCTTTGGCAAAACAGTGCAATTCTTCTGTACATCAGATCACTGCATGGAACCTATTAAGATATGAAGGGAATTGTGCATGTGAAGAATAATCTCCATTAAAACGTGTTTCTTAATATGTCTCAAACATTTATGATAGATAGTTAAGGAAATATATATATGTCATGCTGATCAAAAAATGCCATTCATAAGTATTTTTTTTGTGCTTCTGGGACCAAAACACCTTCATTTGGATAGTGGAAGCAAATCATTACTATCATTAAATAGAACCTGGATAGATTGTGGAAGAAAATGTGAAATGGTGCAGAAGACATCAAATTCAGACATGAAATCACTCAAAAAGCATGTTATTGGATGTGGACCAGGACAGAATTTATGGCTGTCTTCTCCAATTATCTTCTAAATTCTTGGGTCAGGAATTAGCCTCTTGTAAGCTGACAGATCAGAGGAAGAGAGGGGATGAAAGGATTTTACTGCAAGTCTTCACAACAGTGTATATAGGCCTAATAGGTTTGCTAAAGATTAATATCAAAATAATTGGTTGGTTTCCTCAAAGTTGTTCAAGGGAAGATGAGGGCCAAATATAATTTTTAGATTAGAAACAAGACGAGAGTGTGGAAGGCAATTAAATGCAGACTTAACTTAGTTCACAATCTAAACTTATACATTTTATGCAACATGAATAACTTGTATTTAGTTAATTGTTTTTATTTACCAAAACATCACAAATTTCTTAGAAGCATTATAAAACAAAATATCGCACTGAAGCAAAATAGAAAATATTAAGGCAGATAGGCAAAAGCTTGACCAAAGCAGTAGATTTTAGTTGATGTTGCAAAGGAGAAAATATGAATTAGAGTGACATAGAGAATTCTGAAGATAAGGGACTAAGCAGCTGAAATAATTGCCTGAAATAGGGGAGCAATTAAAACAGAAATGCTCAAGAATCAAAATTAATGAATGCCAATATATTGGAGGATTGTGGGGCAGGAAGAAATTGCAGATTCACAGATGCATTAAATAATGGATGAATTTGAAAACAGGGATGAAAGTTTAAATTTCAGATGGAGTTTTGCCAGGAACCAATGTTGTTCAGTGGTCACAATAATGACAGGAGAATAAAAATTGTTGCAAGTGGGATAAATATATGATAACAAGTTGCTGAATATATGGGTAGAAACACATGACCATCAGTTTGTGAGTGGTACAGTATGGCGAGTTGTATGTTGGATTGGAGGTAATTAAAAAAGGCAAGAAGGAAGATTTGGCATCAAAATAGCGAAGACAGATGTGAAGTTGGGCTGTGTTCTGGAAATAGAAATAAGTCACTCATAAAGTTAGATAATGTTCATATGTTCCACAATGACACAAATTAGAAATCTCAAACAAATATAATCTTCAGGTGAAGCATAGTAAGGTTTATAGAATAGAAAGCCACAGTATTAAGGGGTACCATTGAGCAAGTTATTACTACGTTAGTTCTTTGCAAGAGGAATTCAGCTAGCAATGCCTCTACTATCATTTCCCTACGCCTGTTTTATTTTTGTTTTTCCTTCACGAGCTAATCTAATTCTCCTTTGAAAACTAATATGAAATTTGCTTTAAAAATGCTTTCAGCAAGTGCATAACCAATTACTAGATAAAGCAAATATTTCCTCACATTGCTTTTGGTTCTTCAGCCAATCATCAAAATTGTCGTTTTGGTTCTTGGTACTTTTGCCAATACAGTAGCACTAGATTCCCCTAGCTCCTTTCTCTAAACCCATTATCTGTTTAAGTAGTACTATCAAATCATATCTAAAGCTGCTCTCTCTCAAATGGCAACACTTTCAGCTTCTCCAATGTATCCAACCAACTAAGGTCTCTCACCCCTTGACTGATTATCATACATCTTCCACAACAGGAGGGTGGCATATGGCACACTGGCTCAGAGGTTAACACTGCTGCATCATCAGGGAACCAGCTTTGATTCCAGCCTCTGGAAACTGTCTGTGTGGAGTTTGCAGATTCTCCCCTTGTCTGCGTGGGTTTTCTATGGGTGCTCTGGTTTCCTCTCACAGTCCAATGATGTGCCTGTTAGGCAGATTGGCCATGCTAAATTGCCCATAGTTTCCAGGGAATTGCAGTCTAGGTGGATTAGCCATGGGACATGCAGGGTTACAGGAAAAAGGTAGGGGTGTGGGTCTTTGGAAGGGTGGATGGGTTGAATGGCTGCTTCCACACTGTAAGGATCCTATACTATGATCTTTTCTGCACTGTTTCTAAAACACTCACATCCTTCCTAAACCATACTGCCCAAAACTGGGGGCAGTTCTTCAACTGATAGTAGGAACTGCAAATGCTGGAGAATCTGAGATAACAAGGCGTAGAGCTGGATAAACACAGCAGGCCAAGCAGCATCAGAGGAACAGGAAGGCTGATGTTTCGGGCCTAGACCCTTCATCCAGCTCTACACCTTGTTATCACAGTTCTTCAACTGAAGCCTAACTAGTATGTTATAAAGTTCAACATAACTTACTTGCTTTTGTACTCTATTTCTTTGTTTACAAAGTATAGGGTCCTTTATGCCTTTAAAGGATTTTATTAAACTGTCCTGCCACCTTCATTAGTGTGTGCACATCTATCCCCCATCCCCTTGGTGCAAGCATCTCTTTAGATTTGTATCCTTTATTTTCTGTTGTCTCTACTTGGTCATTCTCCTAAAAAGTGTGATACTTTACTGCATTCAATATCATCTACTACATTCTGCCCTTGCAGGAAAATCATTAAATCTTGATATTCAGAGGATTTCTGTGTTATTGTATACAAATCACAGAAGGATAAAATTCATAAGCAATTAGGAAGTCAAATGATATATTGACCTTTATTGCAAGGGATTTGGATTACATGAGTAAATACATGTTTCTGCATTAATGCTGAGTTATAGTGAGACCACAACTGGAATATTTTGTGCAGTTGTGCCTCTGTAGCAAAAGACAGATATACTTACCTTAGGGGCATTATAACAAAGTTCATTTGATTAACACAGAGCAAGTTCAATGAGCCTTATGGATTACTCCTGTCATTATGACTAGTTTCTTACATTCAAATAATAAGGACGAGCAAAAGTTTAGAAGTCTGAAAAATGGCACGTCATGTTGTAGCTGTGTAGAAATTTTGTTAGGTCACATTTTGAATGTTGTGTACAGTTTTGGTCGTCGCTCTACCAGAAGAATGTGGAGACTTTGGAAAGGGTACAGAAATGGTTTGCCAGGATATTGATTGGTTTGGAGGGTATTATCTATGAGGAGAGATTGGACAAACTTGGTTTGTTTTCACTTGAATGCTGAAAGATGAGGGAGGGATCTGATAGAAGCTTACAAAATTATGACAGGCAAGGATAGAATGCATAGTTGAAGTCTTTTTTTAACTAAGCTAGAACTGTCAATAACTATGGGACATAGGTTTAAGGTAAAAATGGGTAAGTTAAAAGGAGATATGAGAGGTAAGTTTTTTAAACAGAGGATAGTAAGTGCCTGGATTGTGCTGCCAGAAGGGGTAGTGGAGGTGGATGCAATAGAACATTTAAGAGGCATCTTGACAGATAAATGAACAGGCAGTGAATAAAATCGAGGCATATTGTTTTCAGTTTAGAAAAGCATTACGTGTTGGCATAGTCTTGGTGGGCCAAAAGGCCTGTCCTGTGCTGTACTGTTCTCTGTTCTTTATTCAGAAAGACAGAGAGAGACTGAAGGCCTCAGAAGCTGACAAAACGACGGGGCAGAGAGTGAAACATGAGAAACACAGAATCATAAGAAAATGTTTTCACCTGATGTTTTTGTTAGTATACACCCTGTCATTGAATACATTATTACAGAACTTACCAACTAATTAAAATAGGTCAAAGAATTTGAACAAAAAATGATTCAAAACTAATAGACATTAACAGTATGTCACAAAATGGTTGACAAGAATCCTGAATGAAAGTTCCTGGTATATATTTGACTTTAACCACAAACTGAATTTTACTGTTTCAAGAGCAAGGAATAAGCAGCTGTAAAACACTGCTCAGGACTTTAGTGTGTTCCAAATGACTTAGATAACAGAATCACAGAATGGTCCCAAAACAAAGCAGAGCATTTGACCCATTGTCTCCGTGCAAAAGTAACTTGCTATGTCCTAATCATGATATTTTCAGCATAATTGGCACTGACTTCTCTTCAAAGAGCTACTCAATCTTCATTTCAAACCATAAACCTGAATTTACTTCAACTACACTATAATGGCACAGAATTCAAGATCCCAAAGACTCATTGAATGAAAACATTTTTCTTCATGTAATCTGTAGTCATTTTTCCATTAATCTTAAATCAGTGGTTCCAATATTTGAGCCAATGGGATCAGTTTATCCCTATCTACTCTGTCCTAACTTGTTATAATTTTATATACTACTATGAAAACTCTTGCAACCTTCTCTTCTTTAAAGAGAATGCCACAGATCCCCTAATCTGGACAACAAGAAAACCTACGTCAGATTCCTATTCAGTGAATACAGCTTCACCTTCAACATCATGATCCCCTCCAGAAGATCTCAGAACTCTGAAACCTAGGTCTTTGCACCACCCTCTGCAACTGGATCTTCAGCTTCCTTACCTATGGAGCCACAATCAGTGAAGATAGACAATTACACCTCCTCCACAATAACCCTCAACACTGGAGCCCACCATGGATGCATTCTCAGCATCCTACTGTACTCCCTGTACACCCAGAACTGTGTAGCTAAATTCCAAAAGAACATCATTCCACAATCTTGCAGATGACACCACCACGGTAGGACGGATATCAAACAATGATGAATGAGAATACAGAGAGGAGATAGAGGGCTTGGTGTCATGTTGCAATGATAACAACTTCAATCTCAATCTCAGCAAAACAAAAGAACTGATCATTGACTTCAGAAAGCAAGGAGGAGAACACGCCCCAATCTATATCAATGGAATGGAGGTTGAAAGGGTTGAGAGCCTCAAGTTCCCAGGAGTGACTATATCTGCCAACCATTCCTGGACTTGTCAAGTAGATGCGATGGTCAAGAAGGCACAACAATGCCTCTTCGTCCTCAGGCAGCTAGTAAGTTCAACATTTCCATAAAGATCCTCACCAACTTTTACAGATGCACCATAGAAAGTATACTATCTGGATCGGTATGGTCTGGTACAGCAACTGCTCTGCCTAGGACCATAAGAAAGTATAGAAAGTTGTGTGCACAGCATAGACCATCACAGAAGTCCTGGACTCCATTTATACTTCTCATTGCAGAAAGGCTACAAACATCATCAAAGACCCCTTCCACCCCAGTAATGCTCTCCAACAACCTCTTCTGTCAGGTAGAAGATACAGAAGCTTGAACACACATCAGCAGGTTGAAGAACAGTTTATTCTCTGCTGTTATTAAACTGATGAATGCACTCTCTAACTTCAAATAATGTTGATCTTGTTAATGCTGATCTTGCTTCGCATACCTCCTGTGCAGTGTAACCTGTATGCCTCATGCTGTCTAAGCACCATATAATCTGTATATCCTTGCTTGTTATGATCTGCCTGTATTGCTCGCAAACAAAGTTTTCACTGTACTTAGGTACATGCGACTGCAATAAATCAAATTAAATCAAATCAAATAAAACATATCCATGTACTGAAGTCTTCCTCACTGGATCCATTCTTAAAAATCTGCACACTTTTTGAAGACTTCATCCAATTCAAAACAGGAATGGTGCAATATTACAATTGAAGCCTAATAAGTGTTTTGTAAAGGTTCACCAGAATATCCATGTTTTGTACTCCGTCCATTTTTCACAAATGTCAAGATCACGAATGGCTCATTAAATACACTCTCAGCCTACCATTCCACAATCAACAATTGGTCCACATATGCTCCATGTTTCTTTGCCCTGCACACATTTTAGGATTTTATCCTTTGTATGTGAATATTGCTTATCTTTCCTTGTACAATGTATAACTTCACACTTCTCAAAATTAAGTTTCATTGGCTACCCCTTTTCTTGAATGATTAGTGGGGGAAGAAGGCCTAGTGCATGATTAATTAACATGAAGAGTTTGTTCATTTGAAATTTCTCTTAATTGATGCTGGTGATACTGGATACATCATTCACTGTCACAACAACAAAATTGCTGGAAAAGCCAAGCGGGTCTGTCAGCATCTGTGAAGGAAAAAACAGAGTTAACGTTTTGAGTCCAGTGACCCTTCCTTAGAACTCATTCTGTGTTCTGAGAAAGGGTCACCTGACCAAAACATTAACTCTGTTTTTGCCTTTACAGATGCTGCCAGACCTGCTGGGCTTTTCCAGCAACATTGTTTTTGTTCCTGATTTACGGCATCCGCAGTTCTTTCAGTTTTTATTACATCATTCACTGTGTTTGCCATCAAGAGAGAAATATGTTTTATGAGCTATTTTGTTAATTTGGTACAAATACAACCTTGTATTTGTACCAAATTAACTGGGATCAAAAACACTGACCATAATTTAAAGGGACACAGATAAAAATACCACCAAAACAATGAAGGGAAGGTACTGAAATGCTTACACATTCAGTACTGCCACTATACCAGATACATACTTAACTGTGTGGTACCTGTCAAGGTGACGTGGGAATGCAACAGTTATAATGCTCATACGTTCTGTGAAAGAACCAAATTCATGGTCTCAATGCCCATTTATTGTACATTGTTATTAGGAAATTTGCTTTCCGTCTTTTTAACGAGCTGAATTGATATATGTTTCAAGTTTCAATGGTGACATGTACACCTGCAATTTGTTTGTTATATATCATTGATAAAGTGTTTAAATATAGAAGAATCATTAAGTTTTTTCATATTTATGTATTAATTTTAAATATTAAGTAACTTGTAAATCAATGAACAATGCAATGACAGTATTTGGTTTATCTTGTCTGAGTGAGGCAGTAGTTGAATGTAAATAAACATAGAATGAACAAAAACCTTCTGCTATACTTTCCTAAATATTTTTGATCTTACGTGTTTATGATTGTGGGAAGACTAGTTGTCCTTACCTTCATTCCTTAATTGTGACCATTTATGATTACTTGACTTCTGATAATGATAATTTGCTACTCAAATGTGGAAGTTATGAGGTTGGAGATAATGTGGGCAGGGACTGGGATTGGGTGATGGGAGGAGTTGGAGCAGAGTGGAGTGAGGTAGGGAAAAAGTGATTGATAACATTCTGGAGGTAAACGTTAACTAGAACAGAACAGACCAGCCCTATGATTCTGGTGGTTGCAAAAGCAGGCTAAAGTTTGGGAATTCTTCAGTAAGTAACTTGCCTCCTGGCTCCTGAAAGCCTACCTATTATCTAAGAGGCAAAAATCAGAAATATGTAGCAATACTCCCCACTTTTCTGATTGGATGCAGCACCAACACAACACAAGAATCTTGATTGGAACCGTATTTACCACCACATTGATTCCTTCCACCATCAGTGCATTCTTGAAGGAATGTGCACAATGGACAAGATGAACTGCAGCAACTCATCCAAGCTCCTGCAACATTACCTACCAATCCTATGACATTTATCATCCAGAAGGACAAGGGCAATGGTACATAGGTGTACCACCCCTTTCAAGTTACCTGCGCACCACTTATCATCCTTGTGGTATAAAGC
The DNA here is from genome assembly GCA_024137785.1 of Ginglymostoma cirratum. Taxonomy (NCBI): domain Eukaryota; kingdom Metazoa; phylum Chordata; class Chondrichthyes; order Orectolobiformes; family Ginglymostomatidae; genus Ginglymostoma; species Ginglymostoma cirratum. The sequence continues at coordinate 1,129,222 of JAHRHZ010000250.1, forward strand.
TTCTGGTACTTCAAGTGGCTTGACTGTACAGTGGGTGGGGTAGGGGGAGGGGGAGGAATAGCAGCAGTGATAGGGGTTTCTTTAATCAAGGGAACAGACAGGTGCTTGCGCGGCTGAAGACTCTTGCATTGCCTTCCTGGTGCCAGGGGCAGGATGTCACTTAACAGCTGCAGGGATGGTGATGAGTTAGAGGTCATGGTACACGTTGTTACCAATCATATGGGAAAAGTTACAAATAAGGTCTTGCCTGAAGCATTCAGGGAGCTAGGCAGTAGATTAAAAAGCAGTAACTTAATGGTTGTAATTTATGGATTACTCCCAGCGCCATGTGCTGGCGAGTTTAGAAGTAGGACAGATGAATGCATGGCTGTGGTACAAGAGGAAGGGTTTTAGGTTCCTGGATCATTGGGACCATTTTACGGGAAGGTGGTACATGTACACATGGTACAGTCTGCACCTGAACCATATTGGGACCAACATCCTTGCAGGTATGTTTGCAAGTGCTGTTGGGGGGGAGTTTAAATTAGTCTGGCAGGGGAAAGGGGCACAGAATATAGGTGAAACAGAGACACATCAGGCTACAGCAAAATCACAGTGAAGGCAACTATTTTGAGTTTTAAGAGAGTAAAGCAAGCCTGGATGGACTGTACTTAAATGCTAGCAGTGTAATAGGTAAGACTGATGAGTTAATGGCATGGATTGACACATGAAAGTATCATATTATTGCCATCACAGAAACGTGGTTGAGGGAAATGCTGGACTGGCAACTCAACATTCTGGGATATGGGATCTTTAGGCAAGAGAGAAGAGGGTGTAAAAAGGATGGTGATATAGCACTTTTAATTAAGGAATCAATTACTGCAATAAGGAGAGATAATATCGTGGAATGGTCCTCAAATGAGGCTTTTTTGGTAGAACTTAGGAATGTTAAGTGGGCTAACAAACTGTATAGCTGGATGAACACAGCAGGCCAAGCAGCATCATAGGAGAAGGAGAGCTTGTCTGATGCCATTGCTCCTACATTTCTCTCTAAAAGGTACATGTTGGGCGTAAACTTTCCCCAGCTCATTTATGAATGACCACCGTTACTCCAGAGATAGCAGGAACTGCAGATGCTGGAGAATCTGAGATAACAAGGTGTAGAGCTGGATGAACACAGCAGGCCAAGTAGCATCACAGAAGCAGGAAAGCTGACGTTTCGGGCCCAGACCCTTCTTCAGACCTTCTAGACCATTCTGAAGAAGGGTCTAGGCCCAAAACATCAGCTTTCCTGCTCCTATGATGCTGCTTGGCCTGTTGTGTTCATCCAGCTCTATACCTTGTTATCTCAGATTCTCCAGCATCTGCAGTTCCTACTATCTTTGGAGTAACGGTGGTCATTCATAAATGAGCTGGGGAAAGTATACGTCCAACATGTACATTTTAGAGACACATGTAGGTGCAATGACATCAGACAACCCTAGATGTCTAGGACAATTCACAACTAGATGAAGAAGTAGAGTAGGGCTTTCAGCAAGTCCAAAGGAAACAATTCAGCTTTAGCCCTAGATGAATACAGGAAGCGTATGAGGGAACTTGAGAAAGTGATTAGAAGAGCAAAAAGGGGGTGTGAAAAATGACTCTCAAACAGGATTAGGAAGAATATTAAGACATTTTATAAATATATTAAAATTAATAAGTAAACCAGGGAAAAAATAGGGCCCATAAAGGACTAAGGGGCAATCTGTGTTTGAAGTCACAGGATACTGGAAGGATGTTGAATGAATACTTCTCTTTGATCTTCACTCTGGGAAAGGAGAATATAGACATGGAATTCAGGAAAAGGACTGTGAGAAATTTGCATATTTTGACATTGGAAATGGAGCGGTATCACAGCTCTGTTCGGCTTAAAAACCAGACAAATCCCCTGGCCCAGATGAATTGCATCCCAGGCTGCTTCTCTGAGGTGAGGCAGTAAATTTCAGGGGCTCTGGCAGAATTTTTTTTTCCCTCCCTGGCCACTGGGCAAGGACCAGAGGGCTGGAGGATGGCTAATGTGGTTTCACTTTTTAAGAGGGGTTGTAGAGATGAACCATGAAATTACAGACTGGTGAGTCTCACATCAATGGTAGGGAAACAACCGAAGAAAATTCTGAAGGAGCAAATTAATACCCACTTGGAAATCCATGGGACAATTAGCATGGTCAGCATGAATTTGTCAGAGGGAGGTTATGCCTTAAATGTCTGTTAAAATTTTTTTGAAAATGTGATCAAGTGTGTGGATGATGGAAGTTCAGTTCATGCAGTTTATATGAGTTTTAGCAATGCTTTTGACAAGATCCAAGGTGGGAGACTGATTGAGAATATGAATAGACATGGAAATGAGGGAAACTTGACAAGATGGATCAGAAACTGACTTAGTTATGGGACACAATGGGTAGTGTTGAAGGCCATTGGAGTGACTGGAGGCTGGTATCTAGCAATGTACCACAAGGATCAGTACTGGGACCTTTATTGTTTGTTATATACATAAATTATATGAATGAAAATATGGGGAATGTTAAGTAATCTTGCAGATAATACCAGGATTGGTAGAATGGTTAATAGAGAAGAAGATGGTTGTAGATTACAGAAAAATGTAAATGGGTTGGTCAGATGGGCAGACTTGTGTCAGATGGTATTTAACCCTGATAAGTATGAGGTGATGCACATTAAAGGAAGAAACAAGATGAGGCAGTATTTAATGAATGGCAGAACCCTGAGTAGCTTAAATTTACAGAGGGATCTTGGGGTAATTATTTACAGATCCCTGAAGTTGGCAGAGCACATGAGTAGGATAGTTAAGAAGACAAATGGGATGCTTGCTTTCATCAGTCATGGCATAGAGTATAACACAAGAAGGTAATGTTGGAGTTGTACAAAGTGTTGGTCAGGTCACAAATACGCTACTGTATGTAGTTCTGGTCACCTTATTACAGGAAGGATGTAATAGCACTAGAGGGAGCAAAGAGGAGGTTTACCAGGATGGTGCCTGAACTATATAGAAAGTGAACTATACGGCGAGATGAGATAAGCTTGGATTGTTTTCTTAGAGAAGAGAAGACTTAGGGCAGGCACGATTGAGGTTTATAAGATAATGCAGAGTATGGAGAGGGTTGAGGGGTCAATCATGAGAGGGCATAGTTTTTGGGAAAGGGGCAGGAGCTTCAGAGGGGATTTTGGAAAAATCTTTTTCACTCAGCAGGTCGTGGGAGTCTGGAATGCCCAGCCTGGGAAGGTAGTGGAGGCTGGAGACCTTACAACCTTTAAAAAATATTTGCAGTACTTCAAATGTTATAACATTCAAGGGTATGGGACAAATGCAAAATGTTGGTATTAGCACCTTTAGTGGTGGTTATGTTGGTGCAGACTCAATGGGCCAAAGGGCCTTTTCTGTACGATATGAATCGATGAATCCTGACTTGGAACTACATCACAGTTCTTTCATTGTCACTGATTCAAACACCTAGAACTACCTAGCAATTAACCATCCACTTCTCGGAGCAATTAGGGGTGGGCGATGTATGCTGGCACAGCCAATAATGCCCACATGCTGTAAAAGAGTAAAACAAAAAATATCAAGCCAATCATTAAATGACTACACATGTACTAGTTTGATTTTTCCGCTTCATAATTTTGAAAATTGAGATTAACTTTGATGCATCGACATTGACAGGTTGGTTGTAACGAATTTGTTGCAGAAAAAGAGCTTTGCTAATCTATACACGTATGCTGGTTATTAGAGAGAGAATTTAAAAAAAAACGACGCATCTTGGGTTGTGAATCTATATTGATAGTATGCATTTGAAGTGCATGTAGCAAAAGAAAATGCATCTTCGTTTTGCACATATAATTTAAGATCGCTGTCAGGCATTTTAGGAAAGATATATTTTACAAGCTCCAGACGAAAACTCCCAGCTCTTCTCTAATCCCCTGGCTCAGCCAAGCACATTTCAGATTCTTACCTTTAGGGCTAAATTCTCATCTTTAAGCCAGCTCAGGTTCTAATTCAAAAGGATTTCGGGTTTTTTTTTTATTCAAGCCTGTACCTCAACATATTGCACTCAAAGCAACCGTTTGTATCTTATATAACTATTGTGTCCAATCCTTTCGTGTCAAGGAGAATTATTGTTCTTGCCAGTGGCAATCTGGATCAATTGCAGCACCAAGAGACATAGCTTCAGCTGCTTGTGTCGCTCAATTAGTGGAGAAAGTCTGGGCCTGGACAGCTTTTTGCTAAGTCGTAGACTTCCTTCACAACCTCATGTCTTGCTTCGTGACTTTTGATATTCCACTACCGCCCACATCTCCTTCCCCAATGGAATTAATTTCGCTCTTGGCATCTGCATGTCTTATGCACCAACTTAGGACAAGAAAGATCAGAGGTCGTTTGTTTTGTTTCCATGGGAACCCGTGTTTGAAATTTCGCCCAGAGTCTGTTTCTAATATCAGCTTTATGTGAAGGAGTTTCAATTTCAGAAGGATAAGGTAAAAAATACATTCTTTTGTGTTTTGCAAACTTGTCCGTATTCAACTTCTTCATGTCCAGAAACAAATTACTAATAGAGAACTGTGATGATGGAAAAATAATTCAGTGCATTTTAAAATGTTCAATCACTGGGTTGTATTTTTTAAAAACCCTGTCCTACATGTTAACTAACTGATTCCCTCACGCCCAATACAGCCGCAAAACAGCAGAGAGAATATGGGGATCTGCATGAAGTGGTGGCAATGCATTGCCTGATTGATAACAGATTACAACGATAGAGGCCACAGCCCCTTTATATGGCTGCTCGCTCATTCGCGAAAGACAGCTGGTGGTGAGTTTAACCAGAGCGTCACCACACCTCTTACAAGGTTGAGCAGGTGGGACTTTCATAGTACCTTCAGTCGGGATGGGAAATGAACACGCTCAGGTGGCGTCATTCTGAGATGTCGGGTTTACCGCCTGCGAGATTCCACACTACGTTTTCTGTCAGGGTTTACTCCAGGAAACTTCTCTTTTGAGGCACCCACGAGTCAGTGGGGCTATTCATCATGGCTGGTGTCTGATCCATGGACATAAGGGCATAACAACTAACATTGGGGCTGGACGCCAGACGAGGGACGGTGTGGACGGTGAGGGGTATAGGTCTCCCTCAAATCCCTTCGAATTTCGTCTGGGTCGGCGAGATAACCAGGAAAAATCCACCTCGTGCTTGGGCTGAGACCTGCCCTCATTTCGCAGTGGGTACACTGCGAGCCAGTGGTGACAGCTGGTGGCAAGTGCCAAGCCGACTGGCCACTGTGCACCACCCTCTGCTAACACCAGACATATCACATCAAGTGGACTCACACTGCTTTAAGAACGAGGTACCAATTTTCTGCAGATTTCGGGACAATTTAGGAGGCTTCACTACCGAAGAGAATCCAATTTTTTATGGACTCTGAAAATAAGTTTAAAAAATCCAGGTTATGTGTTTAAAAGTCTAAATCCTGGGTATTTTGGGTTGCGGTTGAACCTCGCCTTGCGTGCACACCTGATAATTCGCGAGTCAGGCCACTTGTTTCCTTTTAAACGTGAATGATCTGTATTCTATAATTCATATCACTCATTGTATTGTTCTCCCTAGTAATGTTTTCCTGAAGGTCACAGCTTTGAATGACCATCACTAGGCGAAAAACTCTGATTTTGCGCGCCCTTGTCACAGTGTACTACTTCCTACTTGACTTGCGTATTGTTGCACTCGTTTATCTAGCTAACTCTTCAGTACTCCATCTCTGTAAAGCTTCTCATCACTCCTTTCGTAGATGCACCTGCACTATCTGAAAGTGCAAATGATGTGTAGATACTTGGTAAATGTGACTTTAGTCTATGCATGTAACATAATGCAACCGAGGCCAGCTAAAGTAATTGCATCGTTTATTATGTAGGGTTCAGTGCAGAAGTAATTCAGGTTCCTTTAGGATTTCTGCCAAAGGTCCTTTGAAGAATTGTTCATGGCTTATTAGGTTTGGACATTCACTGGGAACTCCGGAAGCAAGTTTTCACGCGAATGCACAGTAATGAGTTTAATAAGTTAACTCCAAATGTAAGAAAAAGCGAATGCTGCCGAATATGCAGGATGTTTGGTAATGTAATGGGAACGATTTACCTTCCCTATTGCTCCCATCAGTCAATTGTCTACCTCGATTTTCATTCACGTGAAATGCGCTCGTTTCTGAAGACAAAAAAATGTCATTAGCCATGGTCTGTCAGCTTTTCAATGTACACCAATGATAATATAACATGCTCAGCGGGCGTTCTTTATGGAAAACACGAGCTCTAATAACCTGCATTGAAATAGCATAGGCAGAAAGGGGAGGGACGCATTGTCACATTTTACAACTCATAGTTTGAGGTATTTTGAACATTGAGCATCGCAGGAAGATAAAATTGCCTGTTAGCTTTTAAAATCTGGAGCTGGAAGACAGAATGTTGACGTCTAATAATTGCATTTTACGTGTACCGTGTCTTTAAATAATGTCAAATGTTACGCACTGTTTTCTCGCTGTTGCTGTCCGCCACCCAGTACTGATATGAGTGCGGAGAGCCTTCAGACCTTCAACACAAAGAAGCCACCTCCACAGACAGACGCACAGAGCGCGCTGTGCGATCTTAAGTACAGCATCGGAATTGCAGATATCACCACGGCTCTACTGTCCACATTGGGAGCAGATGGGAACAACGCTACAATAAAAGCAGACAGCTTTCCTTTGGAAGAAATATTTTATTGAAACTATACAAGAGATCCGAAGATTGTGTGGATTAATATATGCACCACTGATAAGTTATTAACCAACATATCCTGGAGGCGATTTCTCTTCAAAATCTCCCAGTAGGAATCAGAAAGCTCCCGATTGCCAGAGAAATGATTACTGGAAAGAAATCGTGGACAGGAACAAGGCAAGTGTTGTGCTTTATTGCCGTGTCCTGCTTTGCAAATTTGATTTCTGGACAGATCCGCTACAGAATCCCGGAAGAACTAAAGCATGGAGCTTTTGTTGCCAATATTGCTGATGATTTAGGTTTAAATGTCAGTAAGCTAACCGCCAGAAGACTGCGTATCGTGTCTAGTGCCTCTACGCAATACTTGGAGGTAAATTTGGGCAATGGCATTTTGTTCGTGAATGAAAAAATAGATAGGGAGCAGCTCTGTGGTCTGATTCTTACTTGTTTTCTACATTTGGAAGTTGTTATCGAAAATCCTCTCGAGCTGTACCGTATTGAAGTGGAGATTCTGGATATAAATGATAACTCACCAACTTTCTTCAGGAAGGATATCTTTTTGGACATTATAGAATCGGCTTTGCCAGGGACAAGATTCCCTCTCGAGAGCGCTCATGACCCAGACGTGGGCACTAACTCAGTTCACACCTATAGACTCAGTCCAAATGACCATTTTACCTTGGATGTGGAGACAAGAAGTGATCGCAGCAAATTTGCAGAGCTAGTGTTGGATAAAATGCTGGACAGAGAACAACAACAGGCCCATCATCTAGTTCTGACGGCTGTTGACGGTGGGATTCCAAAGCGGTCTGGTTCTGCCCTGATCACTGTTCATGTCCTGGACGCCAATGACAATTTACCTGTCTTCGAACAGGCAATTTACAAAGTTTTCTTGGAAGAAAACGCACCCAAGGGGGCGTTAATATTAACATTGAATGCCAGCGATTTAGACGAAGGTTCCAATAGCGAGATCGTATATTCTTTCAGTAGTCATACTCCGCCGAGAGTGCGCGAACTGTTTAACGTGGACTCCCATACAGGTGAGATTCGAGTTAAAAGTAATATAGATCACGAAGAACTGAATACGTACGAAATCTATATTCAAGCCAAGGATAAAGGTGGCCCCTATGCAATACCTGTGCATTGCAAGATTCTTGTAGACATAGTTGATGTGAATGACAACGCGCCTGAAGTGATCCTGACTTCGTTGTCAAGTCCAGTGATGGAAGACGCCATGATCGGGACAGTGATTGCTCTCATTAGTGTCACTGACCGAGATTCTGGGGAAAATGGGCAGATTAACTGTGAGATTGTTCAGGACGTTCCATTTAAGCTTCAGTCGTCTTTTAAGAACTATTACACATTGGTGACGACCTCTCCTCTAGACCGTGAAAGAGTACCAGAATATAACATTACAATTACGGCCACTGATTCAGGATATCCTTCTCTTTCTACCAACAAATCTATATTTCTGAAGGTTTCAGACGTGAATGACAATGCTCCAAGATTTTCGAAATCTTCATATACAGTGTATGTCATGGAAAACAACGCACCTGGCGCTACCGTTTGCTTCGTGACAGCATTGGACCCTGATTCGAATCAAAACGCCTATCTATCTTATTCTATCATGGACAGTACGATCCACGGATTACCTTCCAGAACCTATGTCTCAATCAATTCGGATAACGGTAACGTTTACGCATTACGTTCATTCGACTACGAACAACTAACAGATTTCCAAATCCAAATCCAAGCTCAGGATGCTGGATTTCCACCACTCAGTGGCTCTACCAAGGTAAATGTGATCATCTTGGATCAGAATGACAACGTTCCTGTGATTGTGTCCCCACGGCCAAGGAACGGTTCAGTTGCACTACAGAAGCTGTCGCAATCTTTTCACCCGGGGCAGTTACTGATCAAAGTCATTGCCACAGACGCCGACTCTGGGCAGAATGCAAAGCTCTCCTATCAATTACTGCAAGCAACAGATCCTACTTTATTCAACGTGGCACTCCACACAGGAGAAATAAGGACGACCCGGCGTTTGAGAGACAGAAATGTCCCTAAGCAAACTCTGCTCATCCTGGTGAAAGATAACGGGCAACCTCCGCTTTCAGCCACTGTGTCCATCGTATTTTCAATAATGGACAACATTACAGATATTCTGCCAAAAATCAGTAATTTGCCTGAGAATGCAGAGCAAAATTCCGCTTTATTATTTTATATAATTATCACATTGGGATGCATTTCATTTGTATTCATTGTGGCCATTATTATCGTCGCTGCCATCAAATACCACCAGTACAGAAACAATGCCCACAGCTGCAACACCGCCGTCGGGAATTGTTGTTGCATTCAACATTTGAATTCGGCAGATGTTCTGCCAACGTCTAAAACAAATCCTCAAGTAATGACCAATCCCAAAACGCCTCCTGACTTTTTGGAGGTAGGTGGAAGTGGGACTGTCTCGCAGGCCTATTATTACAAGGTGTGTTTGACCCCTGAATCTGCGAGGAGTGATTTTACTTTCCTCAAACCATACAGCCCAGGAAAGCCCAAAGGTCGGACAAGCTCCAGTGACCCGGGCGGAGTGGAATGGAAAGGATATTCGCCAAAACCTTCAAACACTGATGTTTCAACTGCCAATTTCAATAGGAAAATCATTAAATTTCGCGAGTGGAATGGAGATATAACCAATCAGGTGAGATATTTCTTGGCCAATCATCTTTTCTCGGTTTACGTGTCCATTTCTGTTTTAAGCCAACTTAAACTCTTCCTTTTTGTTGATTTACTTATGTATGCATCGTGTCAAGTAGTTTTCATCTGAAGAAGTTCTTAATTTGTATTCATGGTTTGTTTACTAGTTCTAGGTACAGTTGATTGAAACTTAACCTTAAGTATTACTTATGCTATTACCTTTGCCTGGCAATTCTACGTATTTAGATTGTTCCTATTTCATGACGTACTAATTTGTTGCAAAATATTACATTTGAGCACCATCAAATTATGTGTACTGGAAAAGTACAAACCAGACACATGCTGGTGTACTGATAACATTTAGTGAAATTGTACTTTTGATTGAAATCCTACTATATGCTATTTGTTATGCTACTGAAAATTACTGTGCTTCAAGTACATACCATATTTGTTCATTTGGGAATTATAAGTAGCAAGGATGCTTTCATTGGATGATATTAAAGATGGTGAGGTTTTTAACAACCACCTACTTCACATTATTAAATATTCCTGACCATTAACTTGCTGAATTAAAATGTGACATGTCAGTAAGGAATGAAATTAAATACCTTTCCTCTGCCATTTAAGACAGCAAAATGCAGCTAAATATATTTTCATTATGCTATGCACGTTTAAACAATTGATGTTTGAATATATTTATTGATGCAATTTTAGACTAGGAGAACATGTACTGTCTTCCTTTATAGCAAATACACAGACCTTCAGTGAAAGAAGTATCATCTGTGTCTTAACCTGTGGATCATCGTCTGTTTACAATTATATAGAGAACAGCAGATGATCGATGATTCATGAGCAATTTTTCAATACTGTAATAAAACAGAAAAAAAAGAGCTGACAATCTTCTGCAGGTTAGCCAATAATCACATGTTGACCGAATTTGTGTTTTAAATCTCTCAGTGTTTTCCACTAATATTCAATTAGATTGCAAAACCTTCCACAGGGACAGCATGTTAATTGCTAAAGCATACATCAGTTATAGTTATAACCCAGTTTTATGAAACAACACTTTATGGATGTCAATTGATTTTTGCTACTTATAAAGTAGTCTAAGTTGTGGAAACTGAATATTTACTGACACATACTTATGCAAATATTGTGAAACCAGCAATGTGGTACCACCACACAGATAAGTCTTACAAATGTATAATCATGGAAAATCAAGGTTTGAAGGAACCAAACAGTGCTAGAGAGCCAACTAAACAACATCATTTTACTAACATTCAATTCAACATCAAGCCAGTGTTTCTTCCTCATATATACAGTTTGCGTGCACGTTAAATCAGCTTAAAAAGGATGGGCAATTATACATTTTTTTGTGTCAAAATATTTCCTCTGCTCTTGGCAGACATGGCCAAGCTGCTAGTAAAAGTAAAACCCTCTATTTGCATCCAATTTTATCCTTGGCATTCTTGATACATAGATTCTCTGTATTACTTTATTTCTGTTGCACTTTATTTGTTGAAGAGATGCACACATCATTGGAAAGGCCAAAACTTATTACCCAACCTTGTTTGTCTTTGAGAAAATGGTATTAAGCCCACCTTCTGGAATCACTTTTTTATACAATTCAGATAAAGAGCCTAGTACTGACAGATAGCAAATTCTAAGTTTTTAACTAAATGAAAATGAAAATATATTTCCTATTCAGAATATTGTGCAACTTGCAGGAAATTATAGGTTGCTGTATTTCATTCCACTATATAAGAGAAATGACAGAGAGAAAAAAAAAAACAGATTATACATTTATTAGTCCAATATCTTTTACAGGGCATCACTTGCATTGATAACTAAGGATTATTTCATGAACACCTTTAATTTTTATAGCTAAGTAGAGAAATCTAGAATGACATTATGAAGGGTGTGTTATGCCTAATCAATTTCAGGGAATTTTCTTAAGAGGTGACTAAAGTAGTGAAAAGGAAAATGTCTAATCAAACAAAAAAATGACTGTGATTTCATAAGGCATTTGATGCAATTCCGAAAGGGCAAAATCAGTAATGCTAAAACTTGACAGGTCACTTGACTCTGATGTAGGCATTGGAAATGACAATGACAAACTCAATCCTTTCGATGAAGCAAATTCCTGCTAACTAACATCTAGTGCAAAAATTGGGAGAACTATTCCAGCAGTATTCAATCAAGGGCCTGACAAAGACATATGCAAGGAATTATTCACTACAGATGATTTCCAGGCACCACCATTAGCATCCTTGCATTTATCCTGCCCCACTGTCAGGAAAGAATGACTAAAGGTGCTGGTACACTGGTAGATATTCATGATAGCATTGCCATGGGAATTCTTAAAATTGATTCTAGACCACCATGAAGTCTTAAGGCATCAAGTTAAATACAGAAAAAGAAACCTCCTGCTGAGTGCAACTTACTGCCTCACCCCACACCTATTGGCCAATAAATCAGAACTCCTCCATGTTAAACAACAACTGGAAGAAGTACTAAGGGTAGAAAGGACACATAACAAACTAGGTGAGGGAGTTCACTGTCACTCACTAAGAGTGGCTCAGCAGAAACATGATAGATTGATTTGACAAATTCTTAAAAATTATTACTGTTAGACAAGGGACAACAGGTAGTGAGAGAATCTACAAAACCGATTTCATTTCGTCATCACATGTTTTCTTGTTTCTGTGCATGGAGTAATGGTAGGAGTGATCACAACACAGTTATTGGCAGAAGTACACCCTTCATGATGAGGATTCACTGAATCATATTACATCATGTGAAATTTAATACATTTCAGACAGATCTAGCAACTCAAAACTGAGAATGTCTGACTCATGGTGACCCATTAGATGGAGCAGATTGTACATGACCACAATCTGTGAACTCATTGTAGAGCATATGTTCCAATCTCCCACTACCATGAATTAATTAAAGGTTAGTTAAAGAGTATAAGGGGCATGCCAGGAGGAGTGCCAGGGATATATAAACACAAGTGAATCTGGTGAAGCTACAAGACAAAACTACTTGCATGATAAATTGCAGAAGCAACATACAATAAACAGGGCTAAGAGATCTTATGACTACTGGAGCAGATTTAAACCTTGCAGTCCCGCTGCATCCAACCATGCATTGCCCTGAACAATTAGACAACTAGCAATAGATGATGATACCTTAAATATCTGTGTCATTAATGAAGAAGGTAGTCCAAACATCAAAGCACTTGTCACCATCGTCAGCCGTATGTATCAAATAGATGATCCATCTCAGCCTTGTCCTGCGGTCACAAATAACAGTCTGCAGCAAATTTTATTCACTCTACATGATATCAAGGCGGCACTGGATACTGCAAAGGCTAAGGGCCCTTACAATATTCTGGTAAAATGTGTTGAAGATTTGTGCTCAGCACTCCAGTGCTTCTGTTAAATTTATTCAAGGCTGATAAGACAGATTTTTAATCAGTAAGGGAATCAGCATTGTGAAGATAAGGCATGAAAATTAAGTTTACAATTATCAGCTCAGCTATGGTATCATTGAATTGTGGAACAAACTGGATGAACAATTTCTGCTTTTACATCATATGATTGCATGGTCTTGTATAAAGAAGCTATTCCAGCTCAGCTATAATACTGGCATCTAAACAGCATGTGGAAATTAGCCTCGGTATGTCCTGTCTGGAAAACGAAAAAAAAGATAAACCCAAGCTTGTCTATTGCCAGCATACTCTTGATCATCATCAAAGTGATCGAAGGGTGCATCAACAGTGCCACAAAATAGCACTTGCTTGTTAATAACTTGTTCACTGATGCTCAGTTTGCACTCTATTGGACCTGCTCAGGTCCTGACCTCATAATAACCTTGGTCCAATCATGGACAAAAGAGGTGAATTCATGAGGTGAAGAAAAAGTGAATGGACTTGACATTAAGGCAATGTCTGACTGAGAAATACATCAAGGAACAAAATTGAAGTTAATGGGAATCAAAGGTAAAATGCTCAAATGGTTGCAATCAGGCACAGTGCAAAGAAAATGACTGCTGGTTGGAGGCCAATCATCTGAGGCTCGGAAAATCTCTGAAGGAATTCCTCACTGTGAATATTTTCTAACCAACCTGTTCAAAGACGTTATTACACAGCTCTGGAGACAGTGGGACTTGAACCCAGGTGTCTTGGTCCAGAGACAGAGATACCATCACAACACCACAAGAGCCCCAGGTTTATCAATGTAGAGTCCATGACCTTGGCAGTGAGGTTTGTTAGTGTCACTTGGAAAGATTTAAACTGGTATGGCGAAGGGTTGGGAACCAGAACACTAGTTCAGCATGTGAAATGACCAAGGAGAAGTTAGAGTTTAAGGCCAGCTAACCTAAAAGGAAGTGGTTATTGAGCACAACAGGACTGGCAATCTGAAGTGAGATAACAAGCATGGGGCTGGATGAACACAGCAGGTCAAGCAGCATCATAGGAGCAGGAAAACTTGACGTTTCGGGCCTAGACCCTTCATCAGAAATGGGGGAGGGGAAGAGGGTTCTGAAATAAATAGGGAGAGAGGGGGAAGCGGATAGAGGAGGGATAGAGGATAGGATAGGTGGAGAGGAGGCAGACAAGTCAAAGAGGTGGGGATGGAGCCAGTAAAGGTGAGAGTAGGTAGGGGGGTAGGGAGGAGATAGGTCAGTCCAGGGAGGACGGACAGGTCAAGGGGGCGGGATGATGTTAGTAGATAGGAGATGGGGATGTGGCTTGAGGTGGGAGGAGGGGATAGGTGAGAGGAAAAACAGGTTAGGGAGGTGGAGATGAGCTGGGCTGGTTTTGGGATGCGGATGGGAGAGGAGATTTTGAAGCTTGTGAAATCCACATTGATGCCATTGGGCTGCAGGGTTCCCAGGCTGAATATGATTTGCTGTTCCTACAGCCTTTGGGTGGCATCACTGTGGCATTGCAGGAGGCCCAGGATGGACATGTCATCTGAGGAATGGGAGGGGGAGTTGAAATGGGTCGCGACTGGGAGGTGCAGTTGTTTGTTGCGAACTGAGCGCAGGTGTTCTGCAAAGCGGTCCCCAAGCCTCCGCTTGGTTTCCCCGATGTAGAGGAAGCCACAACGGGTACAGCGGATGCAGTATACCACATTGGCAGATGTGCAGGTGAACATCTGCCTGATGTGGAAAGTCTTCTTGGGACCTGGGATTGGGGTGTGGGAGGAGGTGTGGGGGCAGGTGCAGCACTTCCTGCGGTTGCAGGGAAAAGTGCCGGGTGTGGTGGGGCTGGAGGGGAGTGTGGAGCGGACAAGGGAGTCGCGGAGGGAGTGGTCCCTCCGGAAGGCAGATAAGGGTCGGGAGGGAAAAATGTCTTTGGTGGTGGGGTCTGATTGCAGATGGCGGAAGTGTCGAAGGATGATGCGTTGGATCTGGAGGTTGGTGGGGTGGTATGAGAGGATGAGGGGGATTCTTTTTTGGTTATTATTGCGGGGACAGGTCGTGAGGGATGTGTTCTGGGAAATGCGGGAGACACGGCCGAGGGCGTTCTCGATCACTGTGGGGGGGAAGTTGCGGTCCTTGAAGAATGAGGACATTTGAGATGTACGGGAGTGGAATGTCTCATCCTGGGAGCAGATGCGGCGGAGGCGAAGGAATTGGGAATAGGGGATGGCATTTTTGCAGGAAGGTGGGTGGGAGGAGGTGTATTCCAGGTAGCTGTGGGAGTCAGTGGGCTTGAAATGGACATCGGTTTCTGGGTGGTTACCCAAGATGGAGACAGAGAGGTCCAGGAAGGAGAGAGAAGTGTTGGAGATGGTCCAGGTGAACTTCAGGTTGGGGTGGAAGGTGTTGGTGAATTTGTTTTTGTATTTGTTTTAACATGAGGAGCTTGACAGATAAGACAAATAAATTTAGAACTCAGATCAGGACATATACTATGATGTAGATATTATAGAGGTTTGGTTGAGAGAGGGATAGGACTGATAGCTGAACATTCTTGGATTTAGATATTTCAAGCGAGAGAGGGAGGGATGTTAAACAGGTGGGGGAGTTGCATTACTGATTATGGAGAACATCAAAGCAGTACTTAGGGAGAACAACTTGGAGGGCTCATCCAGGGATGCCATATGGATAGAGCTCAGGAATAGGAAGGGTGCAATAACTTTGACAGAGTTGTACCACAGGCCTCCCAACAGCCATTGGGAGATAGAGGAACAGATATGTGGGCAGGTTATGGAAAAATGTCGAAACAACAAGGTTGTCATGGCATGATTTTAACTTCCCATGTTTTGTCTGTGACTCCCTTTGTGCCAGAGGCTTGAATGAGTGGGATATTCTGAGTTGAGTCCAGGAAGACAGTTGAAGTATAATGTAAATAGTCAAACTACGGAAGGCAAATATTAGACTGGATATTGAGGAATGAGTCTGTCAAGATCAGCAAAGTTTCAGTGGGGAAGCATTTGGGAAACAGTGGCCATAATTCTCACAGTTTTAGTTATGGATTAGGATAAGAGTAGTCTCCTAGTGAAAGTACTAAACAGGGGTAACTTAACTGTGATAATATTAAGCAGGAACTGGGTAATGTAGATTGGGGGAAACTGTTTGAGGGTAAAACCACATCTGTCATGTGTGAATCTATTAAAAGATGGTTGATTAGAGTTCAGGACCAGCACATGAAAATGAAGGATAAGAATGGCAAGATTTGGGCACTTTGGATGACAAGATAAATTGTGAGCTTAGTCAAAAAGGACAAGAAAAAGAGGCATGTGTAAGATTTAAGAAACTGAAGACAGACCGAGCCCTTGAAAATCATAAAGGAAGCAAGACAGAACTTCGATAAGGAGTTAGAAGGGTTAAATGGGGCCATGAAATGTCCTGAACAAACAGCTTTAAGGAAAACCCCAAGGAATTCTATACATATATAAGGAGAAGGAGGATAGCTAGTGAAAGGATAAGTCCACTCAAATACAAAGGAGGGAATTTATGCATGGAGTTTGAGGAAGTGGACGAGGTCCTTAATGAATAATAAGGGCAGCATGGCGGCTCAGTTGTTAGCACTACCACTTTACAGTGCCAGAGAACCAAATTTGATTCCACCCTTGGGTGACTGTGTGGAGTTTACACATTCTCCCTGTATCTGCATGGGTTTCCTCCAGGTGCTCTGGTTTCCTCCCACAGTCCAAAGATGTGCAGGTTAGGTAGATTGGCCATGGTAAAAGCAGGGTTACAAGGTCAGGGTAGAAGGGTGGGTTTGGGTGGGATGCTTTTCTGAGAGTCTGTGTAGAGTTGAAGGGCTGAATAGCCTATTTCCACACTGTAGGGATTCTATGAATACTTTGCATCAGTATTCACAAGGGAGAAGGACATGGCGGATGGTGAACGCAGAGAATGTTGATATTCTGGGCATGTTGATATAAAAAGGAAAGAGGTGTTGCTTGTTTTGAAAAGCAATAAGATAGACAAGTCCTCAGGACCTGATGGAATCTATCCCAGAATACTGGGGGAGACAAAGGAGGAAATTGCTGGGTCTTGTATGAAATATTTGTATCCTTTCCAGTTAAAAGAGAGGACATAGAGGACTGGAGAATGGCAAAATTTGTTCCTTTGGTTAAGAAGGGCAACAGAGATTATCTGGTTGGAGACCCTTATGTCTGTGGTATGGAAATTATTGGATAAGATTCTTAGGCACAGGTTTTAATCATATTTGAAAAAAAATGGACTTATCAATGATAGCGTGGATTTGTGTGGAGGAAGTTGTGTCTCACAAACTTGATTGAGATTTTAAGGAATTGACAAAGATGATTGATGAGAGCAGGATGGTGGATATTGTCTTCATGAATTTAATTGGGTCTCTCATGGCAGGCTGATACAGAAGTTGGAGTCACAAGGGACCAGGGTGAGCTGATAACATGGATACATATAGTACATCACATCTGCTCACTCTGTAGTATTGTCTACATTAGGGAAACAAAGTGCAGACAGGGCGATGTCTTTGCAGACCATGTGTCCACAATAATGATTCTGAGCTTCCAGTTGCCTGCCACTTCAACACACCACCGTGTTCTCTGGCCAGCATCTCTGCCTTAGTTCAGTCTCTTGAATTCTGAGGAAGGGTCACTGGACCGGATACGTTAACTCTGGCTTTTCCTTCACAGATGCTGCCAGACCTGCTGAGCTTTTCCAGCAACTTTGTTTTTGATCTCTGTCTCAGGTTTGCTGCAGTGCTCCAGCGAAGATCAGTGCATGGTGGAAGATCAGCACCTCATTTTCTACTTGTGAACTCTGCAGTCTCCAGGACTCAATATTGAGTTCAACAATTTTAGGGCTTGAATGCCTTCTGTCATGTTCTTACACATACACCGCCAACCACGCACCCCCCCCACGCTCCCCCCCCACCCAACACTAGGCCTTGTCATCACATGTGTTGCTATCACGCACAACTAGTTGTCATCTACTAATAGTCTCCATTAACAGCTCTTTATTCTCCCAGGCTGACCTTTATCCCTCCTTTATCTGACTGTATTTCTCTCTTTTTTGTCTCTATCTATATCCATTGTTTACTCCTCCACACACCCACCATGCCATCCTTTGCTTCCCTCTCTGCAGATGCTGCCAGACCTGCTGAGTTTTTCCAGTAATTTCTGCTTTTGTTCTGATTTCCAGCATCTGCAGTCCTTTTGGTTATTTGTTAAGATGGATACAGAGCTGGCATGGTCACAGAAGGTAGACAGTAGCAGTGGAAGGGTATTTTCCTGACTGGAGATCTGTGATGAATGGTGTTCTGCAGGAATCAGGGATCCCTGTTCTCTGTAAAAAATATATATATATATATATAAAGTGTAAGCGGACTAATTTTTTTTTTGCAGACAAAGCAAAGGCTGGAGGAACTGTAGATCGTGAGGAGGATTGCCAGACGATATATGAAGAGATAGATAAGCTGGAGACTTGGGCAGAGAAATGAGAGATGGAATTCAATCTGGACAAATACAAGGTGTTGCATTTTGGAAGGTCTAATGCAGGAGGGAAGTATACAGTGAATGGCAGTCAACTTAGAAGCATTAACATACAGAGGGATCCAGGTGACACAGTCAACAGGCCCCTGAAAGTGGCAACATAAGTGGATAAGTTGGTCAAGAAAGCAAACTGATGCTTGCCCTCATCAGTTGAGGCACAGAGTATGAAAATTGACAACTCATGTTGCAGTTGTATAGAACGTTAGTTCAGCCAAATTTGGAATATTGTGTACAATTCTATTTGTCACATGACCAGATTGATTTGGAGGCTTTGGAGAAAGTACAGACAAGTTTCACAATAATGTTGCTTGGTTTGGAGGTCATTAACAAGGAGGAGAGATTGGAAAAAACTTGATTTTTTTAAAATTTGAACCTGATAGAAATTTACAAAGCTATGAAAGGCATGTACAGAATGGATAGTCGGAGTCTTTTCCCAAGGGTACATATGTCAATTACTAGAGGACATTGGTTCAAGTTCAACAGGGAAAATATTAAAAAAGACGTGAGAGGCACAGTTTTTACACAGAAAGTGGTAAGAGCCTGGAATGTGCTGCCAGAGGACATGGTAAAATCAGATACAATGTTTAAGATACATCTTGATAGACGCATGAATAGGCTGAGAGTGGAGGAGTGTGGACTGCACAGAAGCAAAAGGCTTTTAGTTTCAAAAGGCATCATGTATCAGGGCTGGCTTGGTGTGGTGAAGGGCCCATTGCTGTGCTGCACTGTTCTTTGTTCTTTGTTTTTACAACTTTCAACTGTTTCATAAATGGTCATCCCTCCATCATTATGTCAAAGGTGGGTCATTAACTGATGATGGCACAATGTTCAGCTGTGTGAAATGTAGAAACCTTGTCTGTACTTCTTGACAATTAGCATTTAAAGGACATGTAAACTTGGACAATCTTAACTTTCATCATGACTCCAGGAAAGGCATAGCTTGATTTCTAATGTGTTGCCCTAGTGAGACGTGATAAAGTCTTGGCAGCTCACCTTGGAAATATGGATTTGAAACAGAGGCAACAAGGATTTGCACGTGATATCAGTAACTGAAACAAATGAAGGAAAGCACCAAGTTCTATGATAACAAGCATGGGGCTGGATGAACACAGCAGGTCAAGCAGCATCATAGGAGCAGGAAAACTTGACGTTTTGGGCCTAAACCCTTCATCAGAAATGGGGGAGGGGAAGAGGGTTCTGAAATAAATAGGGAGAGAGGGGGAGGCGGATAGAGGATGGATAGAGGAGAGGAGGCAGACAAGTCAAAGAGGCGGGGATGGAGCCAGTAAAGGTGAGTGTAGGTAGGGGGGGAGGGAGGAGATCGCTCAGTCCAGGGAGGACGGACAGGTCAAGGGGGCGGGATGATGTTAGTAGATAGGAGATGGGGTGTGGCTTGAGGTGAGAGGAAAAACAGGTTAGGGAGGTGGAGATGAGCTGGGCTGGTTTTGGGATGCGGTTGGGGGAGGGGAGATTTTGAAGCTTGTGAAATCCACATTGATGCCATTGGGCTGCAGGGTTCCCAGGCTGAATATGATTTGCTGTTCCTGCAGCCTTCGGGTGGCATCACTGTGGCATTGCAGGAGGCCCAGGATGGACATGTCATCTGAGGAATGGGAGGGGGTGTTGAAATGGTTCGCGACTGGGAGGTGCAGTTGTTTGTTGCGAACTGAGCGCAGGTGTTCTGCAAAGCGGTCCCCAAGCCTCCGCTTGGTTTCCCCGATGTAGAGGAAGCCACAACGGGTACAGCAGATGCAGCATACCACATTGGCAGATGTGCAGGTGAACATCTGCCTGATGTAGAAAGTCTTCTTGTGGCCTGGGATTGGGGTGAGGGAGGAGGTGTGGGGGCAGGTGTAGCACTTCCTGTGGTTACAAGGAAAAGTGCTGGGTGTGGTGGGGCTGGAGGGGAGTGTGGAGCGGACAAGGGAGTCGCGGAGGGAATGGTCCCTCTGGAAGGCAGATAAGCGTGGGGAGGGAAAAATGTCTTTGGTGGTGGGGTCTGATTGCAGATGGCAGAAGTGTCGGAGGATGATGCGTTGGATCTGGAGGTTGGTGGGGTGGTATGAGAGGACGAGGGGGATTCTTTTTTGGTTATTGTTGCGGGAACGGGGCGTGAGGGATGTGTTCTGCGAAATGCGGGAGACACGGTCGAGGGCGTTCTCGACCTGTGGGGGGAAGTTGCGGTCCTTGAAGAATGAGGACATTTGAGATGTGCGGGAGTGGAATGTCTCATCCTGGGAGCAGATGTGACGGAGGCGAAGGAATTGGGAATAGGGGATGGCATTTTTGCAGGAGGGTGGTTGGGAGGAGGTGTATTCCAGGTAGCTGTGGGAGTCAGTGGACTTGAAATGGACATCTGTTTCTAGGTGGTTGCCCGAGATGGAGACAGAGAGGTCCAGGTAGGAGAGAGAAGTGTTGGAGATGGTCCAGGTGAACTTTAGGTTGGGGTGGAAGGTGTTGGTGAAGTGGATGAACTGTTCGAGCTCCTCGTGGGAGCACAAGGCGGCGCCGATGCAGTCATCAATGTAACGGAGGAAGAGGTGGGGTTTAGGGCCAGTGTAGATATGGAAGAGGGATTGTTCCACATAACCTACAAAGAGGCAGGCATAGCTTGGGCCCATGCGGGTACTCATGACCACCCCCTTTGTCTGTAGGAAGTGGGAGGAATTGAAAGAAAAGTTGTTGAGGGTGAGGATGAGTTCGGCTGGGCAGATGAGGGTGTCGGTGGAGGGGGATTGGTCCGTTCTGCGGGACAGGAAGAAGCGGAGGGCCTTTAGGCCATCAGCATGGGGAATACAGGTGTATAGGGACTGGACGCCCATTCCTCAGATGACATGTCCATCCTGGGGCTCCTGCAATGCCATAGCGATGCCACCCGAAGGCTGCAGGAACAGCAAATCATATTCAGCCTGGGAACCCTGCAGCCCAATGGCATCAATGTGGATTTCACAAGCTTCAAAATCTCCCCTCCCCCAACCGCATCCCAAAACCAGCCCAGCTCATCTCCACCTCCCTAACCTGTTTTTCCTCTCACCTCAAGTCACACCCCCATCTCCTATCTACTAACATCATCCCGCCCCCTTGACCTGTCCGTCCTCCCTGGACTACCTAT
Organism: Ginglymostoma cirratum; assembly: GCA_024137785.1. NCBI lineage: Eukaryota > Metazoa > Chordata > Chondrichthyes > Orectolobiformes > Ginglymostomatidae > Ginglymostoma > Ginglymostoma cirratum. The sequence continues at coordinate 1,150,799 of JAHRHZ010000250.1, forward strand.
CTCCTCCCTCCCCCACTACCTACACTCACCTTTACTGGCTCCAAACCCGCCTCTTCGACTTGTCTGCCTCCTCTCCACCTATCCTCTCCTCTATCCATCCTCTATCCGCCTCCCCCTCTCTCCCTATTTATTTCAGAACCCTCTTCCCCTCCCCCATTTCTGATGAAGGGTTTAGGCCCAAAACGTCAAGTTTTCCTGCTCCTATGATGCTGCTTGATCTGCTGTGTTCGTCCAGCCCCATGCTTGTTATCTCGGATTCTCCAGCATCTGCAGTACCTTTTATCTCTGATACAATTTTAACACCAAGTTCTATATTGTGTTTCATGCATTGCACTGGAAATGTTAACACATTTTCTGCTGGTGGCAGAGTTGTTACTGGGAGTCAAAGGGGAACTTGCAAATTCCGTGTTGCTTGACTGGATAGTAAACAAGAGGTAGCATTGCCTTGAAGAGCAAGGAAGGCAAAAAATATTGAGGTAATAGCACGGTACTTGGGTTTAGATGAACTACAACAGAGGCCAAGCACTTCTGGTAGTGAAATATCAGAATCAGGTGATTTTTGATTAGAGTTAAAGCAGTTGAGCAGAAGAAAAAATTAGTGACGGTCTTGAGAAACAGGAAATGGAAATGAGAAAACCAGAACTGTAATTTCAAGAGAGCGTGAAAATAAGGGAACATGAAAATGAGCTTAAAATGAAGCAGTGAAAACAGCATCCTACCAAATTTTGAGGAAAGTGATGTGAAGGCATTGCTCATGCTGTTTGAGGAAATGGTGAAGCAAATTAATTGGGCAAAAGGATATTTAACATTCTCAGACAGAGTATTTTGACAGGTAAAGCATGAGAAATTTATGTTTCACTGTCAGATAATGTTTCTTGGGATTATGGTGCTGTAAAAAATCTATATTGGCTACATATAAGTCAGTGTCTGAAGCATATGGGATGAAGTTCTGCAATTAAAGGAAGCAGCTAGGACAAACCTATCTTGAATCCAAAAGAGTTAAGCAAAGTAATTTTGATACAAGCATTAGAAATTGAAAATACATATGAAGTTCATAGAGAAATTATTCACTACTATGAGTTTAAAAACTGACTTAAGTCCATAATGAGAAGTTACATTGAGGTCCAGCAGGTTGCAATTGCTCGAAACATAGTTATTTTGGCTGATGATTATGAGCTAATTCGTAAAGCTTTTTTTTTAACCTCCATAAATTTGAAAGCGGTAGAAAATGGGAGCGTGAAAGTAATATAATCACCAAGGTAAGGAATGGATAGCTGGAAATACTCCAAGGTCTCCTTCTAAGATCAACAGTCATATCACTGAGAGTTGACATAAAAATCCGAAAACAAATTGTTGCCATCATAACAAGGTGCTTCACATTCATTCAGAATGCTAGAAACTTAGATGGAAATCCATGGGACTTGTAGAAGCTCATAAGAATAAGTTTAAAAACAAAACTCAGAAGGCCACCTTTGGAATATTGTGTTCAAGTCTGGTCTCCCTGCTATAGGAAAGATGCTGTGAAGCTTGAAAGAGTTCAGAAAAGATTTGCAAGGATGCTGCCAGAGTTAGAGGGTTTGAGCTATAGGGAAAGGCTGAATAGGCTGGGGCTATTTTCCCAGGACCATCAGAGGATGAGGGGTGACTTTATAGAAGTTTTTAAAAAATCATGAAGGGCATGGATAGTGTGAATAGTCACGGTCTTTTCCCCACAGTAGAGATCTTAGGTTTAAGGTGAGAAGGGAGAGAATTAAAGGGACATAAAGGGCAAGTTTTTCATGCAGAAATGGTGAAAGTATGGAATAAGCTGCCAGAGGAGGTGGTGGAGACTGGTAAAATTACAACATCTAAAAGGCATCTGAATAGGTAAATAAATTAGAAGGGTTTACAGGGATATAGGGAAAATGCTGGCAAATGGGACTGGATTAATATAGAATATCTGGTCGGCATGGACAAAATCTTCTGAAGGTTCTGTTTCCATGCTGTACATCTCTATGACTCTAAAAGGTCACAGTTTGAGATTGAAGTTAGGCACTGCTGTGAGTCCAGAAAAAGTACATTGGGAAGATGGGAGATAGTAGAGGATTTTTTTTTAATCAACTAGAAATATAGCGGCTTTTTCTTCAAAGGCAGCATCCAAATTCATAACTATACTAAGAGAGGCAGGGACTAATCAAACTGTCTGTGGAAGAAGCATTTAGTTTTCCCTTCAGAGAGTCCAATGATAAATTTAGCTATAATTTCAGTACAATAGCTACACCTTTAACACTTTTCTTAAAGAAATAAGCAAAAGTAGGATCATCAGCAGAATGTCAAGTAACCATTGAGAAGCTGAAGACAGTCTGAATAAATGAACCAATGTTGGCTGGTCCTCATTTTCCATACCTTACAAATTGCAAGAGATGCTAGAGTCAGGGGTAAGTCTTGTGTTTTCACAGGATAATGAGTTGAGGATAGAGAAGCCAGCGGAATATTTCACTCAGAGTATTGAAATATTGCAAGAAGTACTTTACCATAAAAAAACACTTTGGGATTGTTATTGGCTCTTCAAAACTTTGAAGTGCCTGTCCACCATGCAAACAACAAAACACTGATTTACATTGATCATAATAAACTAACCTTTCATGAAAAGTGTAAAACTCAGAATCTGAGATGACTTAGTTCAAATCTTTTGTTCCAACGGTTTAATGTAAAGGCTATTCACATTGCTAATGGATTGTCCTGAGTCTAAAATTTTACAATAAATTAAAGGTTTAAAATGCTAAGATTGTGTGACGTTGTATATGTGGAGAGGACGAATGAATAGATGTAAGTCTTGTATTTTGTTACAATATTTTTTTTATGAAATACATTTGTGAAATGGTGCTTCATTTCCCTTAAGGGAAATACCATGACCTTCTATCTTTATGGTTTTAATTATGAACTGAAATGAGATAGGAACTGCTTTTAAAACCAAATATTCCTGCATGGTTAGAAAACAAGCAATTTGATAAATTGTATTGTAAACACATTTTACATATCTTTGGGTTAAAGCAGTGTTAGGAAATTAAATGGATCTGAGAGATTAAGTATACAAATGGCACCTTGGTTGGCACCAAGAAGTTGATTGGTTTGTGGATTAGTGTGCGTTATCAATACCAAAGTCATTCTTCCCGCCTGTGGTTTGTTCTCAGACAAATGAATGGCTTGTGGCAGGTAACAAGATACAGTAAAGCCTTCAGGTCTCTCTCAGCCAGAAGCACTCTTTCTGTTCTCTGCAGTAATCCACTTGAAACCTGAAGAAAATCATCTTGTATTAACTTCACCAGTTTCTTTAAGCTATGATTTTTAATTGATAATCAGAGATAATTCTTGCAATTCATGCATGTCTTCTTTAAATACGAACCATTGCTTATTCACCATCAACTCTTTTAGTAAGGTTCCCCAATCTATCCTTGCCAATCCCCACCTCATAGCCAAACAGTTCCCTTTATTTAGATTCAGGACCCGAGTTTTTAGATTTAACAACTTCACTCCCCACCCAAATTAAGAATTCCATCATAATATGATCGTTCTTCCACAAAGGTCCCTGCACAACAAGGTCATGAGATAATCCTTTTTCATTGCATAATACCAGTCTAGAATGGCCGATCTGTGGTTGCTTTCTCAATGTATTGTCTAAAAATCCATCATGTAAACAACTCTAGGAAATCCTTCTCCACAATATGTTTAAACTCGCCCATGATTACAGTCGCACCTTTATTCCATGCCTCTCTGATTTCTTGTGCAATGCCTTCTCTCACATCTCCATTACTGCTTGGGGGCATATAGACAAACCCCCACAACATTTTATGTCCTCTTGGTGTTCTGTACCTCTACCCCTGCAGGTTCTATATCGTGATTTTTGAGGTCATACCCTTCCCCGCTACTTCATTGGTTTCATAATTCACTAACAAAGCTGAAGCATTCACAGCAATCTTCAGTCAGAATTGCTAAGTGAATGATCCATCTCAATCTCATCCAGTGGTCCTGAGCATCACAGGTACCAATTCTCAGCCAATTCAATTCACTCCACATGGTGTCAACAAATGGTTGGCAGCATTGGAAACTGCAAAGAGTGTGGGCCCTGACAACATTCCAACAATAGTACTGAAGACTGTGCTCCAGAATCTGCTGCTCCCCTAGCCAAACTCTTGCAGCACTGTGACAACACTGGCATTTATCCAACAATGTGTACAATTGGCCAGGTAAATCCTACACACAAAAAGCAAGACAAATCCAACCAAGTCTACCCTCAGTCATGAGTTAAGTGATGGAAGGTGTCATCAATAATGCTATCAAGCAGCACCTACTCAGCAATAACTTTGGTTCATACATAGACAAAAAAAAAGCTGAATTCCAGAGGTGAAGTGATAGCCCTTGAAATAAAGGCCACATCCAACCAAGTGTTCCATCACTGATCCCTAGCAAAACTGGAATCAATGGTTATAAGGGGGCAAAATCTCTGCTAGTTGGAGTCATATCTAGCATATAGGAAGGTGGTTTTGGAGATTAGAGATCAATTATCTCAGCTCCAGGATATGTTTGTGGGAGTTCCTCAACTTGATAACTTGTTATTATCTCTCTACTTCAATTAGTTTGTACAGTTTTTGATTACTTGTTACTTTGGTTAGACCATCATCATGCAACGCTTATACCTATCATGTTTTACCAGCCACTTGGTTTGTCTCTAGCACCATCCTATTTTTGATTTTTTGCAATTATTAATCAGATCATGGGTCATCCCTTCACTTGCTATTCAGCTTTTGACACTTTACTCATGCCATATGACACTTTTGATCACTTGCAAATGATGTATTATTCAGCTTGTCAACACTCTCGTCGCACTGCTTGTATTTATCTTTTGACACATTTAATTACCCGGGGTTATTTTACCATTATCTCCCTGTATATAAATTCTGTGTCTGTGCATCTTCCTGCAGTTCACCTGATGAAGGAGCATGCTTTGAAAGCTTGTGATTTCAAATAAACCTGTTGGACTCTAATCTGGTGTCCCATGCTTGTTGTCTCGGATTCTCCAGCATCTGCAGTACCTTTTATCTCATCATGTGACTTCTGACTTTGTCTACCCCAATCCAATACTGGCACCTCTACATTTGATCTGCTGAGGACATTAGTTCACTTCAAACACTCCCACTGCAATGCAAAGTCCTCACCTATAGTCTTTGGAAACCTTTCTTTAAGTCAAAGCATTACTTCCCTTTATTGCTTCTTATTTTCTTATCCTTGTGGCCCTAACTTTCTTAGTTAGATCCAAGTACAGCTACTTGAATTAAAAAGTGCACTTTTCTAATTTACAACAAATTGTAGACAACCCCCAACAGCAGTTTCTAACCAACCAATTAGCATGACATTTTCCCATGCTGCCACTCTTTGCTTTTCCATTCTGTTTTAAACTCAGTGAGAATGGATTCCTTTCAGGCCTGGCTACTTGTCAGACTCCCAAGGTAAGTGGTGTAGGCCTTGAGCCTCAGCCCTGATTTATGGTGCCCTGTTCTAAGCTCCTCCCTTGCAGGTCCACCGACTCACTGCCTGCTTGACTCACAAGGTAAGTGATGTATGTCTCAAGCATTAGCCCTAATTTATAGCCTCCTGCTTTGAGCTGCTCCTTTCAATGTGCACAAGTTTCACGAGATTGATTCAAGAGATCAGGAATTGTCTTTTGAAGAAAGGTTGAGCTCATACTCTACAGATTTTAGACAAATGAGAGAGAATCTAATTGAGCTATATAATATGCTAAAGGAGACAACGTAGACTTAGAGAGGATGATTCGTTTTGGGGAAACTTAGAATGACAATCACAGTTTTAGCATACAGGGTAGCAAATTTAAAAGAGAAATGGGGACAAGTTACTTCTCTCAAAGGGTCAAGAATCTGTGGAATTCACTACTCAAGTACGATGGATGCCATTGTAATTTAAGGAGGAGGTAGAAAGACTCTAAATTCGTAATAGATTGATCTTTATGGAGACTGGGCAGGAAAGTCAAGTTGAGGCCAAGATGAGATCAGCCATGATTATATCAAATGGCGGAGGATGCTCAAGGGGCAGAATTGCCTAATCCAGCTTCTAATTCCTATGTGCTGTTCTTAGATCTCTGCTGCCTCTCTGATTCCCAAGCAAAGTGACGTAAGCCGGGAGCCTTGGGCCTAATTTTTCCTTCATTGGAAAAGTTTCCAGTAAATCAGACACCTACCGTGAATGTTATGTTCTTTCACAGAAGTGATTTATCTGTTAACTTTTTGTTTTGTCTCTATGGTGTTTCATTGCCTGCAAAGAGTTTTTATTACCTTTCCTTTGAAGACAAAAGATATAGGGTAAGAAGTTGCTTATAACTTCAAAACTATATAAAACTAATACAGAAGATCACCATGTATGGATGTAAACATATTGTTATACAGTGTATGTAAATTAGTGAAGCAGTGACATATTCGGAATCACATAGTCTTCAATAATGAAAGTCTAAAAGTGCTTAAATACATTGTTACAAAGTTATCTGTTACAAAGGTTACAATTAGTCACAAGGTTGCTTCATTTCTAAAATAAATTTTTAAAACAGCCAGAGCAGGGTACAGCTGTAACCATGATTTTTAAACTGCCTTTTAACTGCAAAGGAGGGTAACAAGTTGGTAGTATTTGAATTCTGTCTTATTCTCCCTGAAATTTGCTTATTCTCACAATCAGGAAATGGAAATTTGCTAAATGAGAAATGCTCAGCCTTTCCTTATCTCCAAAACATTAATGTATTGTTTTCAATTTATTCACAATCCCACAGTGCATTTCTTAATCAAGAAAGTTGAAAGCAGAGTCACACAATATTAAAGTAATAAAATATGCATTGACCACAGTTGAGCAGAATAATATGCAAATGGATTAATTGATTAATATTCTTTGATTGTGTGATTATAACTAATCAACCATGGAACGTTAATTTCCCCATACCTCCCTTCCCAACAACACTTGGGTGCAGCAGACAGGAAGGCAGCTCACCAACATATTCTCAAGGATCATTTAGGATGTCAAGCAAGCATCTGTATTGCAGCCTTAACTATCATTGTACTATTAAAGACTTATATTCATGGTAAATAATAAAGACTTACATATTAAAAAAGAAAAAGTCACAAATCAAAATTTGTAGATAATGCAGAGAGGAGGCATTGTGATTCATTCTTATTGCAATTTAAAATTATGAAAATTTTCATGATTGTTTTATTTGTGCCAGCTATCCTATGACAATTTTTTTTCTAACCCCAGGAAATATGAGGTCATGCACTTTAACTCACAGAAAGGTCATTTCAAAATGAGGATTATGTGAACCGGTGTCCTTCTCAATTGACCTGAATGTCAATGTAAGTAGGTAATTAACGTGCCATGAAGAGGCACAAAAAAAATCAAAAGTCTAATTGAATGCTGACATTTATATCTACAAATGTTAGGATAGAAAAGGGAAGAAATTAAGCTTCAGCTATATAAATCACTTGTCAACTGACACTTGGAATAATGTAAGCATTCCTTGATGTTGCAGGTCAGGAAAGATATATGGACCTTGGTGGACTGTAACACAGATTCACTAGACTGATTTTTAGAAATCAAGGGTTAAATTAAAAGCAGTAGATTAGACTTGGATGAAGGGACTGAAGGTTACTGTTGTTGGATTTGCTGATGACAAAAAGATGGGTAGAAATGTAAGCTTTAAAGAAGAGTAAACAAGTTACAAAGTGATATACATAGGTTGACCAACTGAGAAAAAATCTGATAAATGGGGTACAATGTGAGAAAGTTATCCACAGGATTTAGAAGTTTGAAATGTTTCAGATATTAAAGGGAATAGATACTTTCTCCAAATTTATCCTGTTTCCACTTGTTGTGGAGTGTAGTGGCAAGATATTACTTCTAGAGCCACGGTCAAGTTATCCAACATGAAAGCTGATGAATTTGTTGCTTGGTTATGGATGGACCGGTGACATGTGATGGTCAAATCAGAAGGCAAGTAAGCCATCCAACAGCAGAATGGAAGAAGGAAGAGGAGTAAGAATGTAACACATGGGTGAATGCTGGAAGATACTAACAATATATTTAAATTGAACAAGCACTCATTATTTTGAGACCTGCTCAGATATGGGGGGCAGAGAAAGAGAAATAGTCTAAGGAGGAATACCTCAGTTTGTAGTAGCCTAGAAGTTCTGTGCTGCCATGGTGGGAAATCCTTTTTCTCTCTAGCTTTGAGAATGGGATTAACTGACTGATCAAGAAATCTGGATTGAGATTTCACAGGGAACCAGTGGCCACAGTGCCAAAACTTGAGCCTATTCCCCCTTGAATGGTCAGCCAGTATGAATACTCCATATCACTGCTCCCTTTCATACTTACATGTTAAAAGCCAAAGCATTAGTTTGGAGAAGGGAAATGATAAACACTGTGTTGATGAGGTTAGGCAGCAGCATATATAGCCAGACACATGGGTGCATCTTGTTGAGTGGAATATATCTGCAATTGACTCTTGCAGAAGTATTCCTTGAGTATGTCCACAAGCAAGAATTATTTGTGAGCTGCCAATATAGCTTAGTGACAAGTGACATGGCTGTCTTCATGTGACAATGAAAACGTTCATCTTTGTATTTGTAGGAGAAGACAAGTAATAATATTGAAGCATGAATCAAAACTGGTAAATTCATGACATTTTAACATTTATGGAAGAGGAAATGTTTGAACTGGCAGGGCAGCATTGCAGCTATTCCATGCCAGGTGATGAGACATGAATTTATAGGTGGCTAAGCACAGAGACATACTAAGCTCTGGAGCACACCAGACCTAATGCAGTGTATATCACTTGACACATTGAAATTGACACTAAACACGTTTGGAAGAATACAAAGGGAAATGAACAACTTTTTCATCTGTCATTTCCCCCAAGCAAGTCAGACAGAGGAAATACAGTAACTGAGGAACAGTCAACCAGCTCTGAAAAAAAGTCTGGTTTCTAATGGTGCACTGTCGCATGATTGCCGAACATCCACTAGCATTACAGAAACCCTCACATCTCTGGGTGCTCATTCAGAGTCACAATCATGCCAGCAGACATCAGAGATGCATGTGGTAAAGGAACCGTTGTAATTATAGGTGACTTTTATTTCAATATAGATTGGGCGAAACAACTTAGTTACAATATTGTAGAGGAGGAATTCTTACAGTATTCACAGGATGGTTTTCTGGACAATATGTGGAGGAACCAACTAGAGAACAGGTCATCTTAGATTGGATATTATGCAATGAAAAAGGAATAATTAGTAATGTAGTTGTGAGAGACCCCTTGGGAATGAGCGAACACAAGCTGATAGAATTCTTCATTAACATGGAGAACGAAGTACTTGATTCTGAGATTATGGTCCTGAATCCTAATAAGGAAACCACAATGATAAGAGGTTGACTTGGCTGTGATGGATTGGGAAATGTTACTGAAATGAATGACAGTGGATAGGCAATGATAAACATTCACAGACCGAATGGATGAACTTAAAAAATTATTTATCCCTGTTTGATGCAAGAGTGCAAAATGAATGGTGGCCAAAGCATGACTTATAGGAGAAATTAGACATAGCATTAAATAAAGGGGATGGTTGCCAAATGGCATTGTTACTGGTCTTTTGACCCAGGACTCACTTAATGTTCAGGAGACCTGGATTCAAATCCTGCCATGGCAGTTAGTGAAATTTGAATTCAATAAAAAGAATGTGGAAATAAGAGCCTAATTATGATCATGAACCATCGCATTATTTTATTGGAAAAACCCATCAGGTTCACTAAGGCACTTTAGGAAAGGAAGCTGCCACCCTTATCTGTCCGACATGTGAATCTAGATCCACAGCCATGTGGCTGACTGGACCTCTGGGCAAGTAGGGTTGGGGAATAAATGCTGACCCAGCCAGCAAAGCCATCAGCCTGTGAAGGGACAAAAAGAAGATGCAAAAGACAGGCATAAAAATTGACAACAAAAAACAGACCTGAGGATTGGACACAATTTACAAGTCAGCAACAGAGGATCAAAGGATTGATTAAGAAGGGAAAAATAGAATATGAGAGTAACTTGTGGGGAACGTGGAACAGAGTATAAAAGTTTCTATTGGTACAGAAAGAGAAAATGATTGGCGTAAACTAAGGTATGTCCTCTCCAGTCAGAAATGGGGCATATTATAATGAGGATCAAAGAAACAGCCCAACAAACTAAATTTATAGATAACAAGGTGTAGAGCTGGATGAACACAGCAGGCCAAGCAGCATCATAGGAGCAGGAAAGCTTGAGGTTTCAGGCCTAGATCCTTCATTAGATCTGATGAAGGGTCTAGGCCCAAACGTCAAGCTTTCCTGCTCCTATGATGCTGCTTGGCCTGCTGTGTTCATCCAGCTCTACACCTTGTTATCTTGGATTCTCTAGCATCTGCAGTTCCTATTATCTCTGATACAAACTAAATTCATATTTCGTTTCTGTATTCACAAAAGAGGACACAAATAAAATACCACAAATGATGCAGAATACAAGGTTTAATTCTAGGGAGAACCTGAAGCAAATCTGTATTAGGGTAGACAAATTTTGTTAGAAAAAATGATATGATTGATGAGTGATAAATCCCCAGGACCTGATGATCTGCAATCCAGATTACTTAAGGAAGTGGCCATAGAAATAATTTAGAAATAAATGAGCCCAACAAACTAATGGATTCTTTGACAGCAAGGCTAGTGATAGTCAGAGGACCTCAGGAAGCCAGGGAGATGATGTATCTGAGGCTGATGACTGGATTCTGGCATCGTCAAAATGGAAGCGAATCCCAAAACTGCAGTGTTAGCATCTGATGGTGCTTGCAGATTTTGCTTTTGAATTCATTTATGGAATGTGAGTGTCACTGGCTGGGCTAGCATTTATTGCTCATCTGTAGTTGCCCTTGAGAAGTTGGTGGTCAGCTCCTGGCTTGAACCATTAAATTCATCTAGGTAAATCCACAATACCATTAGAAAGGCTTTTGAACTAACAACAACAAAGGAATGACAATATAATTTCACGTTAGCATTAAGAGAGTTTCGGGGAGAATTGGCAGTTAGTGCTCCCACGTATCTGCTGATCGTGCGCTTCTAGATAGTAGTGGCCATGGATTTGGAAGGCACTGTGTAAGCAACGTTACCTTGTAGATTGTACACTGTGCACTTCCTGAGCATTGGTGGTGGGGGGAGTGAACGTTTATAGATATTGTGTAACTTAAGCAGGCTATTTATGCTGGACTGAGTCAAGCATTTTCAGCATTGTTGGAGCTGTAACCATCAGAGAATTATTCACGACAAAATTCCTAACCCCTGACCTGTTCTTATAGCTACTTACATGAAATATATTTTTAGTATCTCTCCAATTTTCATACATAGTTCCATACATAGATAACTTCACTGATTTTTAAGGGGCCCTATTCTCTCCCTAGTTGCTCTTTTACTCTTAATGTACTTGTAGAATCTCTTTGGATTATCCTGACCCTTATCAGACAAAGCTATCTCATATCATCTTTTTGTCCTCCTGTTTTACATTTTAAGAATGCCCCCTCACCCCTAATACTCTTTAAGAAATTCACTTAATCCCAGTTGTTAACATCTAATATGTGCCTCCTTCTTAACCTTGACTAGAGCTTCAAGGTTGTTATTCATCCATTGTTCCCAACTTTTACCAGCCTTACTCTTCACTCTAACAGGAACACACTGCCTCTGTACTCTTGTTATCTCACTTTTCAAAGCCTCCCACTTGTCAGTCGCCCCTTAGCCTGCATTCAGTCTACTCCAACCAACTCTTGAAAGTTCCTGTCTCATACCATCAAAATTTTCCCTACTCCGATTAAGAACTTTCACTTGTATACAAGGCCGATCCTTTCCGTCACTATTTTGAAACTCATAGAACTATGATCAGTGGTCCCAAAATGCTTCCGCATTAACATTTCACTGACTGGCCCTGCCTTATTTCCCAAGAGAAGGTCAGGTTTTTCTCTGTCTTTAGTCGGTACCTCTAAATATTGACAAAGCAAATGTAATAAATTCCTCACAATCCAAGCCTTTAACACCAGACGACAGTCCCAGTCGATGTTTGGAAAGTTAAAATCCCTTACTGTTACAACCTTATAATTCTTAGGCATATCTGTGCTCTCTCTACATATTTACTCCTCAGTTTCACGCTAAATATTGGGGGGGGGGGGGG
>JAHRHZ010000250.1:1163157-1307442 GCA_024137785.1 Ginglymostoma cirratum
CCCCCCCCCCCCCCCCCCCCCCCCCCCCCCCCCCGCGGGGGGGGGGGGCCCGGTGTGGGAAGCGGGGTGGGCTGTAGTAGTCTCCTCAAGGTGATCAGCCTCTTCTTATTTCTGGGTTCCACTCACACATCTTCACTGGATGATCCCTCAGGAATATCATCTTTAAGTGCAGCAGTAATTCTTTCCCTAAACAAAAGCACCATTCCCCTCCTGTCTTGCCTCCCTTTCTATCCTTCCTATAGCGTCTAAAGCTGAATCTCTGGGACAAATGCATCTCAGGATGACATAGGAAGCTAGCAATGAAATTGTTGGGCCCCAACCAGAGATATGTGTATCATCTGCAGCCACAGGTGAGGTGCTGGAAGACTGGATGGTGGCAAATGTGCCTTTATTTAAGAAAGGCTGTAAGGAGATGCCTGGAAACAGTAGGCCGATCAATATGACATCAGTGGTGCATAAGTTGTTGAAGCGGATTCTTAGAGATAGGGTTTACATGCATTTGGAGAGGCAAGGACTGTTTAGGAATAGTCAGCATAGCTTCGTGCATGGGAAATCGTGTCTTACAAACTTGATCGAGTTTTTTGATGATGTAACCAAAAAGATTTGGGCAGAACATTAGATGTTGTCTACATGAACTTTAGTAAAGCCTTTGATGAAGTTCTGCATGATAGACTGAGTCATAAAGTTAGATCACATAGGATTCAGGGAGAGCTTGCCAATTGGATACAAAATTAGCTTGATGGTAGCAGACGGAGGGTAGTGGAGGAGGGTTGTTTATCAGATTGGTGGCCTGTGACCAGAGGTGTTCCAGTGTTGTTTGTCATTCAAATAAATGATTGAGATGAGAATTTAGAAGGCATGGTAGTAAATTTGCGAATCACACCGAAGTTGGTGGTAAAGTGGACAATGAAGAAGGTTACGTAAGATTACAAAGGGATCTTGATCAACTGGGCCAGTGGGCTGAGAAGTGGCAGATGGAGTTTAATTTGAATAAATGCAAAGTATTGGATTTTGATAAAGTAAACAAAAGCAGGACTTATGCAATTAGTAGTAGGGTCCTGGGTAGTGATGTTGAACAGAGAGACTTAGGGGTTCAGGTACATAGTTCATTGAAAATTTTGTCACAGGTAAATAGGGAGGCTAAGAAGGCATTCAATATGTTTGCTTTTGTTACACAGACCGCTGAGTATAGGAGGTGGGATGTCATGTTGAGATTGTATAGGACAGTAGTGGGACCATTTTTGGAGTACTGTAATATATATTATACTGTAATATATATGTAATATATATATACTGTGCAGTTTTTGTCGCCCTGCTATAGGAAGGATATTATTAAATTGGAGAGGGTTAAGAAAATATTTACTAGGATGTTACTGTGACTGGAGAGTTTGAGTTAGAAGGAGAGGCTGGATTAGCTGGGACTTTTTTCACTGGAACGTAGAAAGTTGAGGGGCGACCTTGCAGAAGTTTATAAACTTTTGAGGGACATAGATAAGGTGAATAGCAAAGGTCATTTCCCTAGGGTGGGGGAGTTCAACCTCAGGGACATAATTTTAAGGTGAGAAGAAAAAGATTTATAAGGGACCTGAGGGGCGACATTTTCACTCATGGTGGTTTGTATGTGGAACAAATTGTCAAGTTTGTATGTAGAATGAACTGTTAGAGGAGGTGATTGACGCAAGCACAGTTCAATGTTTAAAAGACATTTGGACAGGTACATGAATAGAAAGGCTTAGAAGGATATGGGCCAAACACAGGCAAGTGGCACGAGTTCAGCTTGGGAAACATGGTCGGCATGGATAGGATGGACTGAAAGGTCTGTTTCTGTACTGTATGACTCTATGACATAAGATGATGGAGGAAAGTCATTGATGATGAAGCTGAAGATGAGTATACCTAAGCCACTGTCTTTAAGTGCTCTGGCAGAGATGCTCGGGAATCAAGATGACTGACCGTCAACCATTGCAACCATCTTTCTTTGCGCTATGTATGGCTCCAAACAGAGATGAGTTTTCTCTCTGATTTCCATTGGTTTCAGTTTTGTGACAGCTCCTTAATATCACACTTGTTCAATCTTCAGGCTCTTAGGCAGTTTTTGACAATATGCCATGGCATTTAAGGGTTCTAGAGACAATGTTGAGCACTCCCAGGGCAACTCCCTTCCAATTGTACGCCAGTGTGCTCCCAATCTGTTGGGGGTGTCCTGCTGGTGGGACAGTACATACCCAGGGATGATGGTGGTATTGTCTGTGATGTATGATTCAATGAGTATGACTGAGATTGTCTGTTATTTGTCTAGTCTATGGTATTCCTTTCTCAATTTTGAACTAGCCAAAGATGTTATTCAGGATGATTTTGCAGAGTCAACAGTTCTGTGTTTCCTGTTGTTTCCAGTGCCTTAGGTGTTGCTGGTACAGTTTCATTCATTTATGCAAATTGCCATGAATGATGATGGAGTCTACGGAAGTCTGGAGTGCTGCCATTTGCCCGACATCTGTGTGCTTGTCTTCCTCCATTGACAGATATGTTAATCTCATACAGGGCCAGATCAATTAATCCACTTAGTGGGCACCAAACTTGCAGCCAGATATTAATGACACCATCTCCCCCAAGAACTACCTTCAGCATGGTAGGTGAGGATCAGTGAAAAAGCAGAAGTGTCCTTCGGCTCTACACACCTCTTAAGTTAACAGGAGCTTACACTTGTGCCTTGCTAGGGCAGATAGTGGACCTTTTAATATGGAGTTCTTCTCAGGGTATTCTAGGTCTGCAGAGTAGTTTCTGAACATCAAAGAACGGCATTCTAGCAT
The DNA here is from genome assembly GCA_024137785.1 of Ginglymostoma cirratum. Lineage (NCBI taxonomy): Eukaryota > Metazoa > Chordata > Chondrichthyes > Orectolobiformes > Ginglymostomatidae > Ginglymostoma > Ginglymostoma cirratum. The sequence continues at coordinate 1,165,968 of JAHRHZ010000250.1, forward strand.
TCTCCAGGCCTCAAATAGCCAGAGGATGGCCACCAAAGTATCATAAGCCAAAAGGAAATCAAGGAACTTGGCCTCACTTTAGGTGACAGTGCAGGATGAGCACCAAGCAGACACAGGTGTAAGAGGTTTATAGAGAGTACAGAGCTTGCACTAGAGACTCATGTGATGAGACTTTCCAAGTGTGAAGCCATGTTTTCCTTGTTGCACTTGCTAAAGGTGACACAACATCTTCCATATTTTCTGTTATTCTATGACTTCCAGTATAATCTAATTGTACATGTGGGACCATGCAACATGCATACACTATATTTACACTTGTGTAATGTACAATGTGGTGCGAGGTAATGTAATGGTAGTGAAGGAGGTGACAGGAAGGTGATGGGAAGGCTATAGAAAGGAAAGACTTTATTGGTATAGGTGCAACAGGTAATAATGGTCGTGGAAAATATGTGTTTATTAATATATTCAGAATTTTCTTTGCAAGTGTCCCATTGTAATTTCATCTATTTCTCGAAGTCCTTCATCTTGCTTTTGTTATGACTGAGGCTGGAAAAGTGTACTGTCTCTTTAGTCACACCATTCCATGAGTCACAACATGTGTAAAAAAACTGTTTTGGTGCCAGACAGGAATTAATAATAATTAATGCACACATTCTTTAAATATTTCCAAGACGCTCATTTAAATACCTTTACCTAATTTAGCTTTTAAGCAATAAGATATATATTAATCAGAATTCATAATCAACATCGGTTTTGCTTTGTTATCATAACAAAATTTATTTACTACAAACACAATACATACCCAATCAGTACTATATAAGTTCAAATGCTTAACTCTCTAACTAAAACCCAAGTACATAAATACTTTGGGAAGAGAAAAATATATCATTGCAGAGATCAGCTTTCTTATACAAAAAGTCACCTTGGCCAATGAGTTGTTTTCGAAGGCAAAAGACAAAGCATAGGACATTCGAAAGTATTTCACTCTGATGTTCTGGAATGTGTAATCACATCATTAATCAGGTATGATTATCTCCGGTGTCTTTCAGAAACAACTTATTCAGGTGATGCAATGTTGACAAGTTTCTCCAATCGCTCATTCAGTAGAACAAATAGGTTCCACCACGAACTCAACACAATTTCAGAATTAGGTGGCATCAGCTGAGCAGCCATTCTGTGCAGGCTTATTGACCCCAAATGAGGGTCAAATATCAGAACACACTCCATCCAGTTACCAATTAATTCAGCCTCACAGGGATCTGGATTAAAATAAGAAATTATCACAAATTTTGTAATTTCTGGGATTTAAAAACTTCTACAATGCCCACAATGTCCAATGGCTACTGAATTCTAAAATACACCTCATCCTCAGGCTTGGAGATAGCACGAACTGCTAATGCTGGAGAATATGAGATAGTATGGTGTAGAGCTGGATGAACACAGCAGGCCGAGCAGCATCAGAGGAGTAGGAAAGCTGACGTTTCGTGTCTGGACTCCTCTTCAGCCTTTACCCTTCATTTTCTGAAGAAGGGTCAAGACCCGAAACATCAGCTTTCCTGCTCCTCTGATGCTGCTTGGCCTGCTGTGTTTATCCAACTCTACACCTTGTTATCTCATCCTCAGGCTTGCTTCTTTTCCTGCCATTTTTAAATGTTTCCTTTTTGAAAATCAAGATGCTCATAATTTATTTTGGAAGCCTTAGATGGGCCACCATCTCACTTTTGTTTTTGTGCCAGACAGGAATGATTAACAATCCATGCAGACATTCTTTAACTATGATTATTGCCTATTCCAGCAAAAATTGACTATCCACCATCAACTTCTTTAGTAATGTGCCCCAATCCATCTTTCCAATTCAAGCTATAAAACCTCATAATTCCCCTTATCAGATTAGACTACTTTGCTCTCCAGTTTAATGAGAAATTCTATCATGTTTGCTCTTCCTGACGGGACAATGCATACCAAGATTGTATATGAACCTTTTCTTCATTGTACTATTCCCAGTCTAACATAGCCTGTTCCCTGGTTTGTTCATTAATGTTCGTCAAAAAAGACGTCATGTGCATACTCCAAGAATTTCTTCTCCACACGACCATGGCTAGTTTGATTTGTTTAATCTATATGTAAGCTAAAGTCACCATGGTTACAATTGGGTTGGCTACAAAGCCAGTAAAACGTCTTCTAGCTTGAAAGGAACAGCAAGCTATAACAGGAACTAAAGAAGGGAGATGCGGGGAAGGGCTTCAAAATGAAGTCAATGTCAAGAAAGTGGTTCCAGCCAGCCAAACCCAAGTCAGCAATTTGCAGGAACCCACAGGCTGACTGGAAATTATATCTGTCTCCTTTAATCAGCATTATGTGGTCCTTTATGAGGCATGTTACTTATGAGCAGCACGTGGAGGTATTGTCCTGCATCCCATCTCCAGAAAAATGGCTTCAGCCAAGTATAGAGTCAAAGGACCTGCACACTGGACAATGGGTCTTCTTAGCACATCCCAAACTACTGCTAGGGTGCAGCTCTGAATCCTGTTTGTCACAAGGGAGCAATAAAAAAAAAAACTATCCCTTTCAAGTACGAAACTATGAAGCATTTCACACACAAATCCTGACAGAAATTTTAACTTAATATGGTGGCAGTATAGCAGCACTGTGTTCGAGCGCCTGTTTTAGGACTCAACCGCCTCCAGCAGCTTCCTTTGTGTCTTTATTTTTCTTTTCACTTTTGATGTTTTTCTCTCTGCTTTTTTGTTTCTTTTTTCTGTTTGAAGGTGTTTTTGACATCATTGGTGGGGTAAGAGTCGTCCTGGCTGCCTGAGTGTGTGTGGTAGCAGCAACAGGAGAGAGTGGGCGCTGCAGTGTGGAAGAGAGAGCAGGCCCAGCTCTTCATGATAGCAGTACTGGCATGGTAGACCCGTTCACACCAGGCCAGGCACATGCTTGATTTCTGTCTTCTTTTCGTTATTTTTCTTTTTCTTCTTCATTTTTTGATCTTCCTGAAAGTGCAGGAGGCTGGAGCAGTGTTGGTGGTGCCTGGAGCAGGGACTCCTCACTTTCCAGGCCCGCTACATGGACTCCTGGAAATGGCAGAAAGGCGTCAGCAGCAGCGATGGTTGAACGGGGTCTCCTGGCTGTGGTAGGCCTGGAGCAGGGACCTTGCAGAGAACATAGAACATAGAACATTGAACAATACAGCGCAGAACAGGCCCTTCGGCCCTCGATGTTGTGCCGACCTGTGAACTAATCTAAGCCCACCCCCTACATTATCCCATCATCATCCATATGCTTATCCAAGGACTGTTTAAATGCCCCTAATGTGGCTGAGTTAACTACATTGGCAGGCAGGGCATTCCACGCCCTTACCACTCTCTGAGTAAAGAACCTGTCTCTGACATCTGTCTTAAATTTATCACCCCTCAATTTGCAGCTATGCCCCCTCGTACTAGCCGACATCATCATCCTAGGAAAAAGACTCTCACTGTCCACCCTATCTAATCCTCTGATCATTTTGTACGTCTCTATTAAATCCCCTCTTAGCCTTCTTCTCTCCAATGAGAACAGACCCAAGTCCCTTAGCCTTTCCTCATAAGACCTTCGCTCCAGACCAGGCAACATCCTGGTAAATCTCGTCTGCACCTTTTCCAATGCTTCCACATCCTTCCTGTAAGGGGGCGACCAGAACTGTACGCAATATTCCAAGTGAGGCCGCACTAGCATTTTGTACAGTTGCAGCATGACATCATGGCTCCGGAACTCAATCCCTCCACCAATGAAACCTAACACACCGTATGCTTTCTTAACAGCACTATCAACCTGGGTGACAACTTTCAGGGATCTATGTACCTGGACACCAAGATCCCTCTGCACATCCACATTACCAAGAATCATTCCATTGACCCAGTATTCTGCCTTCCTATTATTCTTCCCAAAGTGAATCACCTCACATTTACCTGCATTGAACTCCATGTGCCACCTTTCAGCCCAGTTCTGCAGTTTATCCAAGTCTCCATGCAACCTGCAACATTCCTCCACACTGTCCACCACTCCACTGACTTTAGTGTCATCTGCAAACTTACTAAACTATCCTCCTATGATGTCTGCGTTCAAGTCATTTATAAAAATGACAAACAGCAGTGGTCCCAAAACAGATCCTTGTGGCACACCACTAGTAACTGGACTCCAGGCTGAATATTTTCCATCAACCACCACTCTTTGCGTTCTTTCAGAAAGCCAGTTTCTAATCCAAACTGCTAAATCTCCCTCAATCCCATGCCTCCGCATTTTCTCCAATAGCCTACCATGTGGAACCTTATCAAAGGCTTTACTGAAGTCCACGTACACCACGTCAACTGCCCTACCCTCATCCACATGCTTGGTCACGTTCTCAAAAAACTCAATGAGGTTTGTGAGACACGACCTGCCCTTGATGAATCCATGTTGACTATCTCCAATCAAATTGTTGCTTGCTAGATGATTATAAATCCTATCTCTTATAATCCTTTCCAAAACTTTTCCTACAACAGATGTAAGGCTCACTGGTCTATAATTACCTGGGTCATCTCTACTGCCCTTCTTGAACAAGGGCACAACATTTGCAATCCTCCAGTCATCTGGTACTAAACCTGTAGCCAATGATGACTCAAAGATCAAGGCCAAAGGCTCCGCCATCCCCTCCCTCGCTTCCTAGAGAATCCTCGGAAAAATCCCATCCAGCCCAGGGGATTTATCTACCTTCACACCTTCTAGGATTGATAACACCTCCTCCTTACTAACCTCAATCCTTTCAAGTCTAATAGCCCGTATCTCAGTCTTCTCCTCCACAATATTCTCCTTTTCCCGAGTGAAAACAGATGAGAAATATTTGTTTAGCACCTCTCCAAACTCCACAGGGTCCACACACAACTTCCCACTTCTGTCTTTGACTCGCCCTATTCTTACCCTAGTCATCCTTTTATTCCCCACATACCTATAGAAAGCTTTAGGGTTCTCCTTAATTCTACCTGCTAATGACTGCTCATGTCCCCTCCTTGCTCTTCTTAACTCTCTCTTTAAATCCTTCCCAGCTAATCTGTAACTCTCCATCGCCTCATCTGAACACTCTCGTCTCAATGTCACATAAGACTCCCTCTTCCGCTTAACAAGAGATACAATTTCTTTTGTAAACCAAGGTTCCCTTACCTTATCACTTCCTCCCTGCCTGACAGGGACATACCTATCAAGGACACGCAATATCTGTTCCTTAAACCAGCTCCACATTTCGATTGTCCCCATCTCCTGCATTTTGCTACCCCATTCTATCCCTCCTAAGTCTTGCCTAATCGCATTATAATTGCCCTTCCCCCATCTATAACTCTTGCCCAGTGGCATGTTCCTATCCCTTTCCATCGCTAAACTAAACGTAACCGAATTATGGTCACTCTCTCCAAAGTGCTCACCTACAACTAAATCAAACACCTGGCCTGGTTCATTACCAAGTACCAGATCCAGTGTGGCCTCCCCTCTTGTTGGCCCTTCGACATACTGTGTCAGGAAACCCTCCTGCACACATTGGACAAAAACCGATCCATCCGACGTACTAGAGTTATAGCATTTCCAGTCAATGTTGGGGAAGTTAAAGTCTCCCATAATGATCACCCTGTTCCTTTCACTCCTGCCCAGAAGAGACCTTGCATAAGTCCTGTAGCTTTGTTTGGGACCGCGGACAATGAAAATGAACTCTATTTAAGTACTTTTCTTATTATTTTGTACCTCTATATGGCACTGGATTGTGGTGGCAGAACACTCTGCAATGTGTCTATTAGATGTATGTGACAATTCATCATTCATTCATTCATTCATCAAATTTGGAACTTAATTCTGAAAGTGGCATTTGATGCTTTCTCCATTATTAGTTGTAAATTTGAGCTTGATAGATTGTGTTATCTGAAGCTAGCAAGTTTTGTAGAGCAAAATGTGGATATGTGTTCACATTGAATCAAAAATCAACAATAACTACATTGAATGACAATGAAATATGGGGAGTAAGTGGCCTATCCCAGGTCCTATATTCTTATCTTGTTATGATGGTGATCATATAATTATTGTCCTTGTTGTTTGAAGTGGAAGAGCTCAGAGGTTTGAAAGGTGCCGTCAAAGAAGCCTTGTCAAGCTGCTGCAGTAGATCAGCTAAATTTTATCCACAGCATTGTCCATGGATGGTATGCCTGTCCTTCGGAGTCCATTTCTGGTGACATCAGATCCATTCCTATTGCATCAGTTAAGCCATTGCTTGCATTTTAAATCTCGTATCAGACTATAATTGCGTCATCCAAGCATATCTTTTTTGAAAAAATCTCTACCTCTCACACACTGTGGCTGCTGTGGATAAAACAATAGTTATATGATCGCCATCATAACAAGATAAGAATATAGGACCTGGGGATAGGCCACTTACTCCCCGTATCTCATTGTCATTCAATGTAGTTATTGCTGATTTGTGATTCAATGTGAATACATATCCACATTTTGCTCTGCACCACTTGCGATCTTCAGATAACACAATCTATCAAGCTCAAATTTACAACTAATAATGGAGAAAGCATCAAATGCCACTTTCAGAACTAAATTCCAAATTTGATGAATGAATGAATGAATGAATGATTAATTGTCACAGACATCTGTCTTGGATAGGTAGCATTGTTCCTCCTCTTCCTTGTGCAGCATTTTCCCTGGCACGTCCTCAAATGGTTGTGGGTTGTTAAAATCTTTGTCTTGAAACATTGGACCGCCCCCATCAGATCCATGTTTAGATTATAGTTTGTGATGCTTGTAACCAACCAAGAGGAACAGACTTGAGTCTGACATGACATTTCTTTAGGGCATATAGGATTCAGACAGATGCAACGTTTTTCTTTGATGTCCTGTGACAAATCAGAGTGCTTTGCTAGATGATAGGCAGCAGTGGTGTTTCCTGAGGATCTTTTTCCAGCATACATCCTCAGCTCCAATGGATGTTAGCACAGGAATCCACTTGAGTTGTGTTGGTCTCAGTTCAAGGAATAATTCTCAGAATTTACCAAACTGATGCTCACCACATATTAGTAATAATCCCAGAACAAGATTGAGTACTAGCACATTGCCGTTGGGTTGAGGGGGAAGATGGGACAATATGTTACAAGTCGTCTCTGACTCATCTTGATCTTAGTTCCAATTCTTTGGTGTCATTATTCGTAGGTGAATGTTTGTTCAACAATGATACCAAGGTTTTGGGTCATGATTGATTTGTCCACCATAGAATTGGACAGTGAATTCTTCCCTGACCATTGATTTGGTTTGGAAGATGAAATGACAGGCTCAACAGCATTTATCTCAATATTACAAAGTAAACTTACAGGGAACATTCATCTTGATTGAATGCTTTCTCAATATCTGACAGTTCTTGGGCCAATAGCAGGTTATCATGCTATGCAAGAAGTCTTAATTTTGTGGGCTAGTATTAGATTATCAGATATGTAAAGAGACTTAACTTTGTGGGTTGGAGATCACAGATAGATGTGACATAGAAGGCCAATGTGATTACTGGTCCCTGTTGGAGGACCAGTTCTGCTTTGACCTTTAAGATGCACTTGGAACTTTTAGCTCATGATCATGGAGTTACATGATTGTGGGATTTTCACATAGCAGATGCTAATGGGAGTTTCAGCAACATGTCTGAATGCTACTCTGTGAAACAGGCACTGTATATGTCAACGTAATCAGTTCCTGCTTTCAGGCTTCTGTCAAAACAAGGATCAATAGTTGAAGTAGATATAAGGACTTTCTCAGAGCAGTTTAGCCTATATGAAAATCTTCCTGTTGCATTTGAGTGTGAGCATGTGGGTGGATGTGGGGGCAGGAGAGTTTAATTGGTGCTTCTAAAGTTGGAGTTTATTTTTATTTATTCATTCACGGCATGTGGTCATTGATGGCTGGACAACATTTATTGCTTGTTGGTAGTTGCTCTTGACAAGGTGGCAGTGTGCTGCCTTCTTGATCTGCTGCAGTCCATGTATGTTATTGCCAGCTGAGTGATGAGTTGGTAGCTATGTCAGCTATTTAGTGGCTTTCCTAGCTGGACATTGGCAAGTAACTTGAACTGCTGTCAAGTTTCTGAAAAAGATCTTTGTGCTGTGGATGATGGTAAACTGCTTTGTTGGTTTACATTCTTCATGAATTCTGTGTAAATTCCATTGGTTCCCTCTGCTTGGCCTGATTTGGTTGCTGTCAGGAAACAGTACACATCTTGTGTACACTTGAGAAGTTTATTTACTCTGGTGCAGTCTTCAGAAACTTGCTCAAGGCTATTTACCTTTTGCTCACCATCCCTGCTGGCCTTTGAGTTATAAACCTCAGATAAGCCTTTGAGTTTATTTGAAGTTGTGAAGTCATAGTATCAGAATTGATTCTGGGCCATTGGTGGATGTTTTCTGATCAAACTGCTCAGAGATGTTACACAGCTCTGAATCACAAGAACACTCCTTATTTGGGCCATTGGTATGGTTGCTACTGGAGTGTTAGAGATTGGATGATCTTTTGGTGGGATTGAGTGAAATCAAATATTCTCCATTGGCTCTCACCATTTTATGAGGCAAACTTTATTCTGCTAGAGTATGAATGTTGTTCCAAATTGAAGTCTCAATTTTCCCTGCATTATTTCAAGACTTTTTCATCTTTCTGTATGCAGAAAGGAATTGAAATTTCTCTGAAGCTTCACAAAACAAATTTGGTGGCTCCCAGTTTAAGAATTTGAGTCAAGTAGTTGCAATTTCCAGCGAATGGTAGGATCTGATTAGTAGTGGTTTCTATGTATCTGCCATATGCACACTTTTATCTTTTCATTGATTTTCATTTTGGATCCATGGACCATAGTTTGAGGCTGATGTCTGAGTGAGACTTCAGCAATTTAGGAGTGTGGCAGGATTGGAAGCACTTGGTGAGACCATATAAGTGGTTAACCGTTGCTAACATCGTCATGAAGACACTTTCAAGTGCCTAGTCTTTCCAATTTACAGCATTGAAAGTGCTAGGCTGCTTTGCATTGTATACAAGTTTAAAGTCATGCAAATAAGACCCAGCTTCACTATTGTTCTCCCATCGTGTTGTTGTTGAGGTACCACCACTTATGCATTGGCTTTTTAAGTTATCCTTGTAGATTGTTGAGATTGCAATACTGCAAGCCATAATCCTCACCAATGGATCCACCACAGACCAAATACATATGCTCACCAGGCTCATGCAAGGATGTGTTGTGGTCTCTAAGCAATTTCCCAAATCCTTTCCACAAAACCCACCCTTACGTCCATGAAAGACCCTGCTGAATTTGATTTTCTTAACCAGTTGAATGGGAAACTGTTCAAGCTGCATCACAACCAGTCCCGAATAAAGACTTTCCAATCCTGGTTATCATCTGCACAATGCAAATGACAACTTTGTGGATGTACACTGAGAGGTCAAGCTCCAAGCAATCATTGATGCATTCAAAGAGGAAGAATGAAAGAGTGGGCCTTAGACTACAGAACAGGAGCACAAAATGTCTATAACTGGCGGCCACATTGCACAACACTGCTGCCTGATGGACGAAATATATGGTTAACCATTGGATTATGAGGATGAATTCCATATTCTAGGAGTCTCCTCTGAGTGGGTGCAGATATCAATGATGAAATTTAACATTGCCATTAACAGTGCAGGCTTGTGTGATTTTTGAAAGAACGTTGGTAACACAGATCTCAAACCAAGTTCATGGTCTACAACACGGCAATGTTACCTGTTCTCCTGTATGACCAAAACCATGGACAATGTGCAGTACACACCCTCAGAAACTTTGAAAATATCACCATAAGACCATAAAACATAGGAGCAGAATGGAATTCAGCTCATCGTCTCCTTTGTCATTCAATATGATCACAGCTAATTTGATAATGGTCAACTCCATTTTCCTGCCTTTCCTCCATAATCCTAAATTATCTTACTTATTAAAAATCTGTCTATCTCAGCTTGAATGTACATAATGACACAGGGTCAACAGCTCTCTGTGGCAAAGAATTCAACATTCTCATCTCTCTCTTAAATGTGCGATCCCTTATTGTGAGATTGTGCCCTCTGGTCTGAGACTCTCACATATGGAGAAACAACCACTGTCAAGTCATCTAAGAACCTTGTACAGTTCAATAACATTATTTCTTATTCTTCTATAATCCAAAAAGCACAGACCCAATCTGCTCAAACTCTTCTCATAAGACAATCCCTCCATACCTGGTATCAGCCCAGTGAACCTTCCTTGCACTGCACCCAATGCCAGTATATCTTTCCTCAGATAATGTTCATGCATTGTGCTGAAAATCCACCTGCAATATAGGTGCTCCAATATTCATGCCGTCTCTCAGGCCAACATCCCTGTATTGAAGCACTGATTACTGTCAATCAGTTAGTTTGTGTGGGTTACATTTCCTGCATGCTTGACATAAGATTTGAAAAAGAAGCTATTGGCTCTGAGCGCTTTCACATCAACTGGAGGGCAGAGAAAATACTTCAAGGATGTATTAAAAGCCTCCCTGAAAATAAAGCAATATCCCCACTATCTCACAGGAATCTTTAGACTATCCAAAGTGGAGGAAAAAAAAAAACATTTGTGAAGGTGCCAACCATTATTAGCTTCTCTGGCAGACTCAGATAAAGATCAAGTGCAAACAATCATGCCGTAACCAGAGCATGCCAGCATTCATTTCTTCAAACACCTGTGACAGTCCAACATAACACTGTTTAGCCACTTCAGGACACAGAACACCTGAGTGGAAGCAAGTCAGTCTTCATTCTCAGGGACTAATGATATTAGGCCAACAGTCATTTGGTGATTTGTAGATATTTGTGATGGTCAAATAGTTACTTTAATGCAGATAATGCAGAAGTCATTTGATTTTAGCCCTACTGTCAGTTTAGTGATTCTTTCCTTGATACATCTGGCTAGTTTATATGCCCTGGTTTCCTTGTGTGCAGTTAGTGGGTAGCTAGGAACTTGAGCTTGATGGATTGTGTCGTCCATTAGCTGGGTTTCCTCCAAGGTGATTATATCCATGTTTCTGTGAGAGAACGCTTTTGTGAATAGCACACACCATGCTCAGTATATGCCTTTAACATTGAGCTGGTAAACTCTTGTTGCTAGTTTTACTTCTTGGCTTTACAGGTGGGATTAGTTTAGTTTGGGAAATTTCATTGCCTTGGACCAGTTGGACTGAAGGTTCTGTTTCCATGCCATTTGACACTATAAAATCTAAGATATTTAATTTTCCAGTGGATTTTTACTATTTGTACTGAAAGCCAGCTACTCATGTTTGGTAGGATGTTTGAGCCTGGTACTCATGTTTGGTAGGAATTTTGAGTGCAAAATCTCCCATTTTCAAATGGAAAATTTGCTTTGCAAGGGTGATCACATGTAGATTTCTGTCTTCCAGTTGGAGGCAATGATTTTTTTTTTGTAATGGGGCATAGTGTACAAATAATGCAAGCTGATTTATCTTGAATAATATTGAGCACTGTTGTAGCTAGACTCATTAAAGCATTTGCAGAGTATGCCACCATAGTACTGACATGTGATATGATTTTGGGAGTTATGACAGAAGTTTCCAGAATATTCCCTGTCTTTGACCTAGCTCTTTAGCCACAATACTCGTATGGCTGGTACACTTAAATTTGTGGTCAAACCAGACCTCCAGAATGCTGATGCTGAGGTATATTTCAATGGCTATCTCCTTGAAAATCAAGAGCATGTAGTTTGATCCTCACTTGTTGAGATAGCGCCAGACAATGACTATGTACATCAAAAATTATTTATTGCATATCATTCCAAGCCTTAAATTTGTCTGGCTGTTTCTGCACGCAAGCACAAAAACAGAAATTGCTCCAGAAATTCAGCATGACTGATAGCATTTGTGGAGAGAAAGCAGTAAATATCATTTTTTCCGATCTGCCGTCAATTCTGATGAAGAGTAATTTGATGCAAAACATTTCGCGCTATACATCGTCACACTTTGCTTCCTGTAAGGACCCCATTCCATTCTCTCATTTATCTGTCTCCATCACTGAGATGATTGGCTTCCAGGAATACTTCTCGGGTCACTAGCATGTACCCTTTCAATACCTGAGTTATTATTTTCAGGTTGTGTTCTGTTTTTAAACATAGAAATCAAAGAACTAAATAATGCCATAAGTTAAATTGGTTAAATCATAGAATCCTGACGGAATAATGCACTGAAGGGCAGCATTCAGCCAATGGAACATGAGCTAGCTCATGGAAGAACAATTCAAATAGCTCCACGGCGCTATTCATAATCCATACCATTTTTCTCTCCTTCAAATAATTATTCAATTTCCTTTTGAACATTAGTGCTAGAGCTGTGTCGATCACAAAATCAGGATGTGCATTACAATTTCCAGCCACTCATTCTTTTAAAAAAAAGCTCGTATTTCTGATGAAGGGTCTAGGCCCGAAAGGTCAAGCTTTCCTGCTCCTATGATGCTGCTTGGCCTGCTGTGTTCATCTAGCTCCACACCTTGTTATCTGGATTCTCCAGCATCTGCAGTACCTATTATCTCTGCTCGTTACCTCTGTTTCTTTTACAAATCACCCATCTTTTCTGGTCATTGGAAGCAGTTTTTCTTTACATTCTGGATATTCTTTATGATGCTACAGCCTCTATAAAACATTTTCTTAGCTTTCCTCTCTTTTAATGAAAACAAATGATCCATTTTCTCCAAATATATGTCATTCTTCACCCCTGGTATCTATGTGGTAATTCAGATTAGTTCCCTTTCCAAAGCCGTCAGATCCTTTACAAAATAGTGTCCCCCCATTAGACACAGCGCTCAAACTGATCGAAAATAATGTGCTCTAAATGATTACCTCAACTATCTGACTTTTACGCCTTCTGGATCCATTCACACCCTGCGCAATGGCCTTTAATTACTGCTTTGATTACCAGTCCTGCCACCTGCAACATTGTGAACCTTCGGTTTCTCTCTTGATCCCCAGCATGGAGGGATTGCCTCCCCTATCAGTAAAGACGAACTGGGTTGGGACTCTACTTATTGGAGTTTCAGAGAATGAGCAGTGATCTTGAAACATACAGGATTCTTAAAGGGTTTGACAGGATAAATGCTGAGAGGATGTTGCCGCATGGCGAGAGTCTGGAAACAGAGGGGAGAGTCTCAGAATTAAGGGCGCCAATTTAGACTGAGATGAGGACGAATATCTTTTCTCAGAGCGTCGTGGAACGTTAAAACTCCTTGCTGTGGGGACGGCGTCCTTTTATATATTTAAGGCTTGGATAGATAAATTCTAGATTGGTAGCGGAATCAAAGGTTACGGGGATATTCAGGGAAGTGGACGTGAGAAGTGCCTGATCAGCCATGATCCTATTGAATGGCGGAGCAGGTCGAGGAATCGAACGACCGTCTCCTGTTGCTATTTCTTATGGTCCTGACTTTATGGTCTTTCAGGTTTACCTGTATCATCAGGTGTGTGTGGACTCCTCCCCTTCTTCCTATCAAATTATGTCCTGTGACTTATTTTTGTAAACTGTATCCTCCTGCCCAGACAGCGGCCTATGTCCCTCTAAAGTTGTGCAAAATCCTTCTCACTGTTTTCTTCAGCACTCCAGGTTTGAGGACAGTACAGAAAACTTCAAGGCAGTTGCAGCACACTGAATTGAAATAATTTATATCCAGATCTCATATACTCTCTTTTTTACGTCTGTATATACTTAGATACTATACTTAGCTCATATTAAAACAGCAAAACTTGATTTGGAAGAAACTGTCTGATGCAAAGTATTTCCTGCCCATTACAGATTGAGTAAACGGAAGAAAGGAAACAGACATTTTTCATCACCACCACAAGAGGGTGTAATTTCAGCAAAGAAATCTTACGTGTGAATGGAGACCTGCCTCGGTGTACTTGTAACACATCACCGGTTAGCCGGTTACCTCATAAAATTTACCATGAGCTATGTTCATTTTCAGGGCCGGTCCTTATTCACTTTGCGACAGGCTAATCTGGCCGAGACTGAGTTCCACAGAGCATCCTATTTTCGGCCAGAATACATGAAATGTTTGCTGAAGTATCCGGACTCTGAAGGAGGCTGGGGACAACGCAGCAGATGCTGAGACCAGTTCTTTAAAGGTTGCTTCTTTGGACGTTGTACAAAGATTTCTTTGGTTGCTTTTCAGTGCTGCCGGCAGTTAGTAGTGGCTAGAAAAAGTACAGCACACTGTGTCTGTCAATTTTAGTGCACAAAGACTTATATAACATACAACCATAGATACGTTTTGAATGAACGTGCCGCCTTCCTCAGGTTAACTCTGCCTGCCGCCACGAAGCTCAGGGAGAGAATTGGCAAAGTAGTAGGCAGTTTTGTATTGCCTGCATTTCCGGTGAAATTCTGACCGGTTCCTTTAACTTGAACGTAGTCAAATGAAATGAAATAATGAACAGAAACAGCGCTGAGCCTTGTTTTTTTTTAAAATAAATGTATTACACAGCAGCATTGTGGAATAACAAATATAGGAACAGCGGGAGCGCAACAAAGCTATCACCTGCCCTATTGACACTTACTCGTCGAATTTGCTGCGAAGCTGGGAGGTGAAATAAAATGTTATGGAAACATTACCGGATGCAAGATCTAAAGCAATAATACTTCATCAAGGCATCTTTCTGAAATTAATTTAGAAATTGATAATCGTGAAAGTAGCTGCAAAAGTATAATAAAATGCTAAATAAAAAAAGAAAAACTGCGGATGCTGTAAACCAGGAACAAAACCAGAAGTTGCTGGAAATGCTCAGCAGGTCTGGCAGCATCCGTGAAAAAAAAAATAGACTTAACGTTTCGGGTCCGGTGACCCTTCCTCATGTGTATAATAAAATGCTGCCGTGCTGATACTACCCTCCCATACTGATGTATCAGCATTCTTCCATGCTGAGCAACCCATGGAAGAAGCACAGGGTAAAATAAAGAACTGCGGATGCTGAAAATCTGAAGCAAAGAAAAACAGAAATCGATGATGATACCCAACAGCTCTGGTAGCATTCATAGGCGAAAAAAAAAAGCAGAGTTAACTTTTCGAGTCCAGTGACTTTTCATCAAAAGCACAGAGGGGAGCAAGGTACAGAATGCATTTTGCCCAGGGGGCTTCAATACCCATCAGGAAGCGCTGCTCGTTCGCAGCAGTACTCACTGAGCTGGCCATGCCGTAAAAGACATGGCTGTCAGGTGGGCATGCAGCAGAGAAAACATTACTTGACTATAGTTTTAATCTAAGAGGTGACAGATTTGAAACAGAGATGAGGACGAAATGCAGCTCTCAAAACGCCATGAATCTGCGGAATTCACTACCCCAAGGGGTGCTGGACGATGTCTTGGATCACAGCGTGCATCCCAGCGGTTCTTTTCAGATTCGGGTAAATACAATTACGAGGAGGCTCATCGACAGCAATTTGCTTAAATATGATTGTTTATGACGTAATAAAAGCAACAAGTCTCATGCCTTTCTAGAAAAAAGCAACAAGTCTCATGTTCGGAGATAGTAGGAACTGCCGATGCTGGAGTCCGAGATGACAAGGTGTAGAGCTGAATGAACACAGCAGGCCAGACAGCATCCGAGGAGCAGGACAGCTGGTGTTTCGGGTCTGGACCCTTCTTCAGAAATGGGGGAGCGGAAGGGGTGTTTGAAGTAAATTCCGGGGGGGGGGGCGCGGTGATAGAAGGTGGATAGTGGAGCAGATAGGTAGGAGAGAAGACGATGGGGGGAGGGGGTTGCTGGTCTTGGGATGAGGTCGGGGGTGGGGAGATTTTGAAGTCAGTAAAGTCCATATTGAGACCATTAGGTTGCAGGCACCTCATATTCCGCCTTGGAAGCCTACAACCCAACGGTCTGGAAATACACCACCATCTGATGCGTAACGTATTTAACAAAATGAGTCTGGCGGTTCCTTTTAGATTCAGGTAAATATAATTAAGCTATTCCAGCAACTTCTGTTTTTGTACCTTACTACAGTCCCTCCTTACGACAGTAACAGTGTCCTTAATTAATAATGCAACACCACCTCCTAAAATCATACAGCAGGGAGAGGCCGCTTAGCCCATCATTTCTGCATTAGCAAAAATCTACTCTAAATGTATGAATATATCCCAGCACTTGGCCCAGAGCCTTGAATGTCATAACATGTCCCATGCTCATCAAGTTACATTTTAAAGATTGTGAAGTTTCCTACCTCAATTACCCTCCCAGGTCATGTCTTCTCCACCATTTTGATGAAAAGAAAATTCCTCAAATCCCCTCTTTTACACCTTCCCCTGTCTTGTCTGAGGATCATATACCCCAGAATGCTGAGTTGCCAGTCCTGCTCCTCATCATTATGATGACAACAATTTCATAATTCCATGTCTCAATCCATGTCCTTAATTCATCCGTTTTACCTATAATATACATGCTTTAATCGAAGGGCCATCTCGCCTTCCCTACTGTCTTGAGCGTCAGCATTGCTGAAGCGTCTTTGCCTTGGTTCCTTTACTAAGTTATGCTACATCCCCATTCAACTAACTCTCTGTGTCCCCTTTCCCTGCCAAACTGGTTTGAACTCTACCCAACAGCACCAGTAAATCTACCGGCAAGGATGTTGGTTTATTGCCTTATTTCAATTTTGCTCTCATCTGTCGTGTCTGAAGCACAATTTCTGACAGCAAATCTATTTCCTAACTTTGTCAGACAGGAGCATTTCGTGGGCACAATTGAAAGCTTGAGGATTCAAAACCCACTCCAAGATCCAGAAAGACTTGCAAGAATGGATAAGGGGTTACTGGGAGGTGGACGTCCCAAGGGAGTTTTCTCTGTTTTCGTTAAGGCAGAGAGATGGATGTGAAGATTTTAAAAAAGGGTCATGAACGGTTTCAATCCAGAATTGATCAACCGTTTCTCATGATTGGCCGATATCAAACTTTTCTCACTGAAGGGACAAATAAGCAAATTTCAGAAAGAAATTTTTTGGCATTTTGAGCATGATTTTTAAAAAAATCAATAAAGTAATAATTTGACAGTTGAAAAAAAATTAATAAAACTAATTAATGCTTAAAATAACGATTAAAATGTACAAGGTGACGGCAACTAACAAATGAATACCTTTTGCTTGTTGTTTTCAAAAACAGGGTGGTGTCCCTTCTCCTGACTTTGTGGAAAGTTTTTGAAGTGGGACGGAGAACAAGGAAGGGAAGGTGTGGACAGCTTATTCCCAGTCTTAGGGTACTCATTCAGGCAGGCATGCACATAGAGACAGATTGCCCCCACAAAGTCACTTACTCTGTCACATATTAACTCAATCGAATTAGTTAATGAAACATAACCGAGCACTCCAACAATTAACTTGTCAGCATTTATAGAGTCACCTTTTTATTCTAAACCTTAACAAGATAGAAACTCCTGATGGGAATTTGTTTGCGTTGTGAGACTTTGCAGACCGGAGGAAGTAAACATTAAGAGCATTAGCTTACGTTCATTTGGCACAGTAAGGAAATGGATTTTCCTTGTGGGAAAAAGAAACCCATAGCTTGAAAACCGTTTAAGTTTGCAGGCATCCTGACTAAAGGTTTATAAATAGAATTGTTCCTTGTCGAGAACAAAATTAGTTCAGAAAGATTAGCAAATATGTTCGCTCTGTGCCTGCGCTTTGGTTGAAATCTGTAGATCAGAAGTGCTTGTTGTAACCCTGAAGAATTTATGACCAACTGAGGAAATCTAACATTAGTTGTGTGAGTCGTCAAGGAAAAAAAAGTAAATTCTCAAGACTATAATTTGGAAGAAAACTCAAATCTATTGATCTGGTAGAAAAAATGAAATCCCCCTGCGATTTTATTAAGCTAAAGTAATAGTGTTGAGATATGTGGATTTGTACTTCACTAAAATCTTTTGAATCGTGTTCTATATAAACACTGTTTTATTCTGCATTATCCTAATTTCCTTTTTGTTGTAAACTTCTGTTTTGTTGTTGAAAGTAAACATGCAGCTTTGTTTGCACGTATTTCAGTGAAAGATCATTAGTAAAAACAATTCAAAGTATGCTCCACCAAGCCAGATTGCAGGATCTGATTTGTTTAGTAATAACATCAGTTGGGATCATAACAGTCTGTTACATTGGATAACATAAGCATCACATCAAGATAGTTGACAACCGTCAGCTATCATGTCCTATAATGGTGGCAGTTCGGTTGTAAGACTAGTAAATGGTTATAAAAGAATGATCACTGAAGCATAGACAGTCCTGGACCATAAAGCAAATGGTGACCAACAGCAATGACAATTTTTGTCCCCTTATTTCAGCAACTTTATCATTTTATTAGAGAAAGTTCAGAGATGGTTCACTTGGATGCTCCTTGGTATAGAGGGATGGTCTTACCAGCAAAGGCTGAACAGTTTATAATTGCACTCATTTGAGCGTAGAAGAATGAGAGATTATCTCATTGAAACATTTAAGATTCTTCTTGGCTTGACAGGACAAATGTTAAGAGGATGTTTCTCCTCATAGTAGAGTCTAGAATTAAAGACCATAGTCTCAGAGTACAGGGTCGACAATTTAAGGCTGAAATGAGGAGGGATTTCTTCTATCAGAAGGTTGCGAGCCTTCGGAACTCCTTGCCACAGAGAGCTGTGGGGCACAGTCCTTTTGTATATGTAAGGCTAAGATCACTCGGGGAATCAACAGTACAAGGAAAGGGCAGCAAAGTAGACGCGAGGACGGTTGGATCATCCGTGATCCTACTGAATGGCGAAGCAGGCTTGAGGTGCAGAACGGCCTACTCCTGTTCCTAGTTCTTATGGTCTTAACAATCCGTTTTCATGAGCACCAAACTCCAACTTGAACTTGAATGTCCTGATGAAGGGTCTATGCCTGAAACGTTGACTCTCCTACTCCACTGATGCTGCCTGACCTGCTGTGTTTCTCGAACTCCACACTGTATCGACTCCAATTTGAATTGCTATTAGGAACCGTTATTTTATTCCTGCATAAAGTTCAAGAATTATCAAGCTAGTATCTCCTCATCTCTTTTTTTGAAAGAAACAATAAACTAAACGGAGTTCTAGTATGCTTACTGCAGTAAAAGTTAAATTTAAAATGACTCCTCGTAGGTTTATGAGTAAAATCCGTAGTTAAAAAGGCTTACTGTATCGTTACTAGGAACATTGGAAGTCAAAGGAAGATGTCCTTGTACCTACAGAACCTCGAGGTCGAAACAAATGTAGTGTTAAACACTAAAATGTTACTTCCTAGCCGAAAGAAACTTAGGTCTGTGAAATGGTCGGTTCTTTTTGCCATTTTGTTTTTTACAGCTCGGCGCCAAAACTGGTGTGACATCATCACTCGCTGTACGTTTTGATCGCCATCTAGTGGCTGAAACCTGTAAGTATAGCCTTCAACATTTTAAGGCACCGACCGACGCAGGGTGACCCTTTCAGAGAGGTCGTAAAAGTGCAGACGAAAATAGATGCGCAAGAAGGAAAATAAAAGGGCAAAACACCATACAAAGTAAAAACCATGAATAAACAAACCCTGTATTCAGCAAAATTAAGATAAAGCCATTGACATTCACCAAAAAAATCAAAACGAACATTGATTGTAGATTTAACAGCAGCTTATATTTTCACTCAATTGCAGCTATTTATACGACCTGCAACTTCATTTCACAGATCAGACCACAAATGAATCAGACAAGTGAATTTCTGGATATAAGACTTGCTATGAGTAAAGAGGTGCTTTGCAAAATATATATTACGTGACGTTTCGGTGGATGAAGACATTGATTCAGGGCAGATATGAAGAATAAAAGCAAAAAGAAAAAATACTGAGGCATTGGAGATCTGGAACAATAACCGAGAATTCTGGAGAAGCTCTGCAGGACTGGTTGTATCTGGGAGAGAGAGAGAGAGAGAGAGAGTTAATATTTCGAGTCCAATACCACTGTTCTTTAGATCTGAAAGGAGCTGGGGTATTGTAATGTTTTATGCTGTTGACAGAGGGGTAGATGAACGTGTGGAGCAGATGGTGAGGGACCCCAGAGCAAAAGACATCGGAAGTATACTAATTGTGTTAAAGGAGGGATGAAGATGTAGGCGTAAATGCTAGGTGTGGCAAGGAAAGAATCAGTCTACTCTGCTGAGAGCAAAACCAACATAACAAAAACAAGACACCAGATCCGGACTCGTCAAAATGCAGAACGGAGTTCATGGTCTGAATTTATCGGAAGCTTTAGTGCGGCCTAAACACTCTAAAGTGCCAAAACAGAAAAAAAATTGTGCTAAGCTTCTTTAGAACATTAACAGGCCAAAGACAGAAATGTAAGCATGAAAATAAGATGGTTTATTGAAATGTTAAGCATCTGGAAAGTTAAGGTCATTGTTAGAGACTGAGTGGAATAACCCATAAAGCAGTCACCCAGATTATGTTGGACCTCGACAAAATAAACAATACCGCATTGTGCACAGGCAATATAGTCAACTCCATTGGATGAAGTACAAATAAACCACTGTTACATCTGAAAGTTGATTTTCAGGCCTGGAATATTGAGAATTGGCATTTGTTGCACCTTTCATAACTGCATTGGAAGGAGACTTGAAAGGGTAGCAGGTGACTGATGAAATGTTAAGCCTGAAGGAGGAGTGGAACACGATGCTGCAGATGGAGTGGTCCCTGCAGAATGTTGCTTGCGGATGGGAGGGGAAGATGTGAGTGTTGACATTATCCTGCTTGAGATAACGACAATGGGAAAAAGTTGTCTCCAGTACAGATAGTGGTGGCTAGGAGAGTGAGGACAATTGGAAGCCTGCCGTTATTCTGAGTAGCAGGGGAAAGGGTGGGGACATAAGTGTGGGCAATAGGTCAAACACAGATGAGGACCATGTTCACCTCTGTAGGGTGGGATATGATTGTAGTTTCTCTGACGAAAAACTCATAGAGAAACTAATTTAGTTAACAATTGACTCAACTCTGATCAGAACCTTAAGGAACGATCTTCTATGCAAGGGAAGTGTTATACCATTGATGCCTTGCTAGAAGATGGTCGTGAGCATGAAGCCATACTTTTTGGTTAGCATCAATTATAAGCTTTTTTGTAAAAACTGTATGTGTTTATTTCCGTATTTTTGATTGTGGGATAAAATTGGGGGAAAGCAGTTCTAAAGGCTGAAGATAATTGATGGATTTCTGCACCTTTTATTAAAACAAAAAACAACATGACACTCAGTTAAAGTCTTACTTGCACTCGTGCTTGTGCAAGCATGAGAGCAAACGTAATTAAACTTCAGCTAGAGGCAGGAGGATGTGTACAGCTGGTTGTTTGTCTGGTAACACATACCTGATTGGTCTGTGAAACGGTGAACAGTTATTAATGTCAAAAGCCCTTCACCGTGCCATAAGACTAAACAATGTGATTATCTCCCAGGAATATGAAAACATGCTGTGAATGTTCAGGTTAGAAGGGAAGGAATTGTTTTTGGCTTGCAGCAGAAACAAAACTGAACCCAGAAGATAGTCAAACTATTTCCCTTCATCAATCGTTATAAGCTGTAACATTTAACAATGAAATCAGAACCCTCCTATAAGTTTCTGCCAGCCAGCCTATGAATCCTACAAGCAAATTGAAGTGATGAAGAATTAAGATAAGAAGACAGTGCCCTGACAAACCAAATGTGTCGTCTCTGTGCAGCTTTGGGAAAGAGGCAATTGAATGTCACTTCCAGTCTTTTCGTTCACACATTATACCCAATGTTTCTTTCCTGTCCGTGTCTAGCAGGGTCACATTAATAAGCACGACGGCACTGGCGATCTGAAGTATATTTATTTCTATGCAAAGAGTATTCAGGTAAGGTAGATGAGCATAAAGCTGGGACCGATGCATGGAACTACGATTTTAAAGCTATTACAGAACTTGGTTGACACAAGTGCAGGACTAGCAGCTCAAATTTTCGGGACCGAGACGATGCAAGCAGGAAATGCAAAGATGCAAAAGATGTGGGGAAGTTACACTACAAATTAAGGAGAATGTTACAATTGTACTGACTGAGGGCACCTTGGAGGGGTCATCCAGTGAGTCCATATGAATACAATTAAGGGATAAGAAAAATGTAATCACTATAGTTGTGTTATATTATGGAATTTCCAGAAGCCAGCGTGGGGACAGATGAACAGCCATGTAAGAAGATCGTGGCAAGATTTAAAAGCAAAAGGATTGTTGTAGTGGGGGACCTAAACTTTCCCCATTGTGATGAGGACTCTCTTAGTGCTGGCAGCTTAGACATGGCAGAGTTTGTTAGGAACATCTGGGAGGGTTTCTTGAAACAAGAGGTCAATAGTCCAACTGGGGAAGAGGTTACATTAGACCTTGTATCTGGAATAGCCTGACCAGTTGATCGAG
This sequence comes from Ginglymostoma cirratum, assembly GCA_024137785.1. Lineage (NCBI taxonomy): Eukaryota > Metazoa > Chordata > Chondrichthyes > Orectolobiformes > Ginglymostomatidae > Ginglymostoma > Ginglymostoma cirratum. The sequence goes on from JAHRHZ010000250.1 coordinate 1,188,434, forward strand.
ATTTCAGTGGAAGTGCATTTTGGGAACAGTGATCATAATTGCATAACTTTTAAGATAGTTATGGATAAGGATATGTTTGATCCTCGAGTGTAAGTGCTAAATTGGGGTGAAGGCTAATTATAACAGTATTGGGAAGGAACTGGAGAAGTTAGATTGGAGGCAGCTGCTTTAGTGTAAATTCACAGCTGACATGTGGGAGTCTTTTAAAGGCCAATTAACGAGAATTGATGACCAGCATGTTCCTATGGGGAAAAAAAGGCAAGGATGGCAAGGTTATGGAACGCCAGGTGACAAGAGATATTGAAAATTCAGTCAAAAAGAAAACAGGATGCATATGCAAGGTTTAGAAAGCTGAAATCAGACAGCACCCTTTGAAGAATATAAAGGAAACAGGAACAATATTCAACAAGGAAATGAAAGGGCTAAAAAGGACCTTGACACTCCTTGGCAAGTAGAATTAAGGCGAATCCCAAAGCATATTATAGGTAAATAAGGAGCAGTAGGGGAGCTAGGGACAGGATAAGTCCACTCTAGAAGAAAGGAGGGAATTTATGCTTGGAGCCATGGAAAGTGGGTGAGGCCCCAAACAAGTACCTCACCCAGGTATTCACCAAGGAGAAGGACGTGTATATTAGCAAGATTAAGCATAGATATGTTGAAATTCTACAGCCTGTTGGTATTAAGAAGAGGAAGTGTTGGGCATCTTGAAAAACTTTAAGATAAGTAAGTCCCCAGAGCCTGGTGTGATCTCTTCCAAAAGACTGAGGGAGGAAAAGCAGGAAATTTCTGGAGCTTTGACAAAGATCTTTGTATTCTCTTTCATCAAAGGCAGGGTGACAGAACACTGGAGAGTATTCATTGTTGTTCATTAGTTTAAGAAGGGCTGCAGGGATTATCAAGAAAATTATAAGCCGGTGAGCCTTACATCAGTTGTAGAATAATTATTAGAGCAGATTCCTAAGGACAGAATTCACTTGCATTTGGAAAAGAACAGAATTATTAGAAATAGTCAGCTTGGTTTTGTGCAGGGTGGTCTTGTCTCACAAATTTGACTGAGTTTTTCGAGGAAGTGACAAAGATATTTGATAAGGGTAGGGTGGTGGATTTGGAGACATGTGTTCTGCTAAAGCAGTTGACAAGTTCCCTCATGATAAACTGGTGCAGAAGATTAAGTTGTTAGGAATCCATGGTAAGTTGGTATATTTACAAAATTAAATTGGTCATGGAAGACAGAGTTTAGTTCTGGAGGGGTGTTTCTCTAATTGGAAGTCTGTAACCATTGGTGCTCCGCACCTATCAATGCTAGGACCCCTGTTGCTTGCAATTTGTGTAAAACATACGGTTGAATATTTAGGTGGCCTGATTCATACGTTTGCAAATAACATGAAAATTGATTAAGTTCTGGATACTGAGGACTGTACTGAGCAAATTAGACAAAGGAGAGACAATGGATTTGATCCACTTTGATTTCCAGAAGGCTTTTGAAAAAGTACGCACAAGAGGCCGATAAATAAGCTAAGAGCCCGTGGCATTAGCGACAAGGTACTGCCATGGGTGGAGAATTAGATCACTGGTAGAAAGCAGAGAGTGGGAGTTAAAGGGGTCTTTTTTCAGGGTGGAAAGTTGTGACTAGTGTTGTTCCAGTCAGTATTTGGACCATGAGTATTCCTGTTATACATTAATGATCTGGATGAAGGAACTGAGGGCACCATTGCTACGTTTGCAGAAGCCACACAGAAAGGTCGAGGGACAGATAGTGTTGGAGAAGTGGGGAGTCTGCTGAATGTCTTGGACAGGTGATGAGAGTGTGCCAAGAATTGGCAGATGGAACATAATGGGGCAAGTTGTGAGTTCATGCACATTGGTAGGAAGAATAGAGGCATAGACTATTTTCTATACAGTGAAAGCTTTGGAAATCTGAAGCACCAAGGGACTTGAGAATACTAGTTCAGGATTCTGTTAAAGTTGATATAGAGGTTCAGTAGTGGTTAGGAAGGCAAATGCAATGTTACCATTCATTTCAAGAAGAGTGGAATACAAGAGCAGAAATGGGCTGCTCAGGCCGTGCAAGGCTCAGGACAGACAGTGTCTGGAATGTTGTGAGCAACTTTGGGTCAGAGATCTAAGGAAGAATGTGCTTTCATTGGACGGGGTCCAGAGGAGGCTTAGAAGAATGATCCCAGGAACGAAAGTCTTGTCAGATGACAAACAGTTTAGGATTCTGAGGGTGTGATCGATTGAGTTTGAAAGGAGGGGTATGTCATCCTTACAGAAGCTTATGAAGTACTGAGAGGCATCAATAGAGTGGATTGGAGAAGATGCTTCCATTCATTGGAGATACGCGGACCCTAGGGCACAACCTCAGAGGGAAAAGACGACCCTTTAGAACTGAAATGATGAGGAATTTTTTTTTCAACCAGAGGGTGGTGAATAGGTGCAATTCATTGCTGTGGAAGTCTATGCAAACCAAGTTATTGAGTGCCGTTAAGATTGATGAAGGGACCAAGGGTGATAGAGAGAAGGCAGAAGAATGGGGTTGAAAACATATCAGCCATGATTGAATGGCAGGGCAAACTCGACGAGCTGAATGGTCCAATTTTGCTCCAATAGCTTATGGAATAAGGTTGTCAAGAGATACGGCAGGATATAGATCAGTTGGAGATTTGGGCATAGAAATGGTATTTGAAGTTTCATAAGGGCAAGTGTGATGTGGGAGGTCAAATGTAAGAGTGTAAATGTAATGTAAAAGTATTAAGTAAATGACAGGACCCTTAGAAGTATTGATACAGGGAGGGATATTTGGGTGCAGGTCCATAGCTCCCAGAAAATGGAAAACCAAATGGAAAATATGGTAAAGATGGCATAGACCATGCTTGCCTTTATTGGTCAGGTCATTGACTATGAAAATTGACAAACGATTATTCAGGCAAAGCAATGGCCTAGTGATATTATCGCTAGAATTTTATTCCAGAAACTTAGGTAATGTTCTGGGGACCTTGGTTCAAATCCTGCCATCAGTTTTTTTTTTATCAGTGCTCGATTAAGGTACCGACTGAAATGTCATTGCGCCAGCATAGAATCATTGAATGAAAGAATTTTACAGTACAGAAGGAGGCCGTTCGATCCATTGTGTCTGTACTGGCTCCTGAAAGAGCTACCAAGCTAAGCCAGTCTCCAGGTCTACCTCTCTAGCCCTCTAACTTCATCCTTTCCAAATATATACCCAACTCTCTTTTGAAATCTTCGAGGGAATCTGCCTGCACCACTCTCCCAGGCAGTGTATTCCAAATCCTGACAACTCCCTGAGTAAAAAGTTTCTCCTCATCTCATTCTAGGTCTCTTGCTGAAGTTGTGACCCCAAGTTACTGATATACTAAGCCTTGAAAATAGAACATCTTTCTTTACCCTTTCGAAATTATCCATAATTTTGAACATATCAATAAGATTGCCTCTTGTTTTGCTTTGGTCCAAGGAAAACAAGCCTAATTTATCTAACCCTTCCTTGTATCTAAAAATCTCCATTCCTGGTATCTTTCTAGTCAATCTCATTTGAACTCTTTAAAGGACTTTAAAATCCTTTCTAAATAAGATGCCAGAACTGAACACAATATTCTAAATGTGGCCTGACCAATGATTTGTAGAATTGTAGCATCACTTCCTTGCTTTTATACACAAAGCCTCTATTTTTAAACCAAAGCATCCTCTGTGCCTTTCTAACAACAGTGTCAACTTACCTGTCCACCTTCAGAGAATCCTGTACATGAACTCTGAGGTCCCTCTGCTCCGGTACTCCCCTCAAAGTTGTACCATTGAGCCTGTATTGTCTCTCTATGTTTCTTCTACCAAAATGCATTGCCGCACGTTTCTCCACATTGAAATTCATCTGCCAAGTGTTGACTCATTTTGCCATCTTGTCACTGTCCCTCTGAAGCTGTTCAGCATCATCCTCACAATTCACTATTCTCCCTAGCTTAATATCTTCTGCAAATTCAGAGATTTCCCCCTCAACACCCGTCTCTAAATCGATTACATAAATCAGAAAAAGCAAGGGTCCCAACTTCGATCCCTGGGGAACACCACTTTGAACACACTTCCAATCTGAGAAATGCCCATCTATACCTACCCTCTGTTTCCCATCTTTTAGCCAATTTCTAATCCATGCTGACAATGACCCATCAGTCCCAAACATTTCTAATTTGCTAACCAACCTGCCGCACAGCACTGTATCAAATGCTTGCTCAAAGTGCAATTGTACAACATGGACATGTTCTCATCCACTGCCTGTATCACCTCGTCAAATAACTCAACTTAATTTACCAGAAATTACCTGCCTTTAACAAACCCATGTCGACTGTCTGGTATAAATTTATTTTTGTCTAAACGTATATTTTACATTTTCCCGTATTATGTCCTCCATCAGTTTTTTTCACTACTGACGTCAGGCTGACAGGTCTGTAGTTTCCTGGGTTGTCCTTTGTTTCTTTCTGAAACAACCGTCTCACATTTGCAATCCTCTAGTTCCCTGGACTACTCCAGTGTTCAGAGAGGCATGGACATTTCTGTCAAAGGCTTTGCGATTTGTTCCCTTAACTTGTGCCAGTTTGACACCTTCACTAACTTTCACTTGATTAATACAGCAGTGGTTTCATGCTTGCGCAGCGCTATTTTCCTTTGAAGCATATCAAAAAAAAAATCTTAACCGATTAAAGAATAGTCATTCCTTTCCCTTCGGCAGTAATCAATGAGATGTTTCTCGACCAGACTGATGGATCCCGCTGCGCCCTCATCAAATAGCAGTAAACATAGCCGAGGAGAAAATACCCAGATTTGCAAGCTAGAACGCTCAGTTGTGGGATGAATGTAAGTTTGTTTACTCTGAACCCCCGTCGGCCTTGAGAACAGATGCTCGCGGAGATTCACAAAAACCCACAATGTACTAAGGGACGGTGAAGATCGTCATGCTTATGTACGTTCGCCATCAGTGCGTAAGCTGTCGAAGATCACACATCCACACAACGCTGATTCTTTGCCTCCCATATTTTCTAAATTTCAACGGAATTCAGTACCATTAGCATGCAAGAGGACACAGGGCGGAATATGTGTTTCTGGGGCCAACTTGCTCGCTTTCTCGCTGATCCTTAAAATCAGGGCCCTAGATGGTCATGCTTACCTTCGTCTCGGATACTTCGGTACTTAGCACAGAGATGTCTGGACTTAAGATAATCTTCTTTTGCACACTGAGACCTAGACACGCGTCACATGTGCTGACAAGTCTGCAAAGCTTAAACTTCCGATCGGCTAAAATTCGCTGGCCGGTTCCTAATTTGAAATTCTCCTACCGCATCGTTTTCCTTATCACCGTATCGAAATGATGAATGAATAGAAAACAAATTACCTGCTGCGGTGACTGTTCCAATCAAATTTCGCGCGACATAGTCTACATTATCATCCAAAGCGCTATCTGGCGATTGGATATCAACGACTTCACTACTCTATATGAGAAGGATGTGTATCTTGAATTTGATGGGATATAAATATGTAATGTACTGGCAGGAGAAAATAACGATTTAGACACTTCAGTTCGTGAATATTATATCGAATCTCTGATCATGAGTGGAAGAAGGAGGAAGTGGCCTAGTTTCTGTTGAGTGAAGCAAGGAAGGAAGGAGAAGAGGCCAAAAATTCATTTGTGGTCAACGGACAGGTGCCAGAAGATTGGAGTGCAGCCAAAGTGGTACTGTTATTTAAGAAAGGAAGAAGGATAAACAAGGAAAATACGGGCCAGACTGTAAAGTCTCAGCAATCAAGGAGGCAATGGCCAGTGGAAGCCCCAAAATCTGGAATAAATTAAGAATCCATCAAGGCGAACTGAAAAATAAAAATGACGACAAAAAGAAAATACAAATGATATGGGCAAACGAGCAGGGAATATAAAAACTGACGGTAAAGGCTTCTGAAAATGTATGAAAAGGAAGATAGAGTTTGAGGTGAACATAGGCCCCTTAGAAAATGAATCTGGGGATACGGTTGTGAGGAACAAGGAAATGGTCAAGAAGTCTAACAAATACCTTGCATCAGTCTTTACAGTAGAAGATGCTTTGAACATACATTAATACTAAAAACAATGGAGGAATTAGTTTATACACTTAATGATAAGGCGCTGGGAGTGTTGCAGAACAGAGGCCTTGGAGTGCAGGTTCATAGTTCCTTGAAAGTGGAGTCGCAGCTGGACAGTTTAGTGAAGGAGGCGTTGGTAAGCTTGTCTTTATTGGTCTGTGCAGGTGTTAGGAGTTCATACTGCAGCTGTACAGGACATGAGTTAAATCACTTTTGGAATATTGCTTTCAATTCTAGTCTCCCTGCTACAGAAAGGTTCTTATGAAACTTGAAAGGGTTCAGAAAATATTTGCAAAGCTATTGCCAATGTTGAAGGGTTTGAGTTATAGGGAGAGGCTGGAGAGACTAGAACTATTTTCCCTGGAGTGTCGGAGGCTGAGGGGTGACCCTGTAGAAGTTTATAAAATCATGAGGGGGCATGGATAGGAAAGGTCGTTTCCCTGGGATGGGGGAGTCTAAAACTAGAGGACACAGGTTTAGGTGAGAGGGAAAGGTTTAACAGGGACCTAAGGAGCAACTTTTTTCATGCAGAAGGTGGTGTGTGTATGGAAAGAGCTGCCAGTTGAAGTGGTGGAAACTGGTACAATTACAATATTTAAACTGCATGTGAATGGGTGTAAGAATAGGAAGGGTTTAGAAGGATTTGGACCAAATGCTGGCAAATACGATTAGATTGATTTATGCTATCTGGTTGACATGGTCAAGTTGGACCGAAAGGTCAGTTTCCAGGCTGTACAGCTTTATGATTCTATGATTCTATGTACTGTCGCCATCACTAAAGAAATAGTATTAGACAAGCTACTGAGATTAAGGAGATATAAATCCCCTGGTCCTAGTGGCAAGCGTCCTAGGATCCTAAAAAAAATGTAGCTACAGAGACAATGGATGCCAAGGCTGATGAAGTGTTGACCCTTGTTTTGACGTGATTGGAGTATAGGTGTAAGGAGATATTACTGAAACTGTTCAAGCTGCTTGTGAGACCACATCTGGAGTACTGTGAACAGTTTCTCTTCCCCATTGAAGAAAATATATCATTTCACGGGAAGCCATTCAAAGAAAGTTCATGATGATGCTCACTGGTGTGGCAGGATTTCTTTATGAGTTGCTAAACATTGTTGGGACTCTATTCTTCGTAATGTTTGAAGAAAGAGAGATGATCTCATTGAAACATGCAATGTCCTTAAAGGATTTGGCAGGGTGAATGCTGAGAGAATGTTTCCCTTCATGGAAGAGTCTCGGGCTGAAGAGCCTAGTCTCAGAATAACTCATGCCAATTTAAGACTGAGATGAGGAGGAATTTCTTCTGTCAGAAGATTTTAAGACTTTGGATCTCTTTGCCACAGAGAGCTGAAGAGGTAGAGTCCTTGTGTGTTGAGAATTCCATTTATGTTTGCGCATTTGCATCTAATGGATATTGCCCATCCGGATGTTAACATTAAAATCATAGGGGAGTCGATGGTCTAGTGCTAGACTATTAATCCAGAAACTCAGCTAATGTTATTCAAGGAAGGAAATCTGCCATCGTCACCTGGTCTAGTGTGGATGGAACATTTCCTTCAACAACACTTGGAAGAAAAGCTGAGGATAGCAAGAGCACAGAATGTACTCTGGGTAGGGGATTTCAATGTCCAACAAAAAGAATGGCTCAGCAGCAATACTACCTATTGCCTGGTCTTTTTCTAACAGACATAGCTGCTAGATTGGATCTGCAGCAGGTGGTGAGGGAACCAACAAGATGGAAAAACATATTTGACCTCATTCTTACTAATCTGCCAGCTGCAGATGCATCTGTCTATAACAATATCTTATAGTCCTTGTACACATGAAGTTCTGCTTTCACATTGAGAATGACCTCCATTGTACGCGTGGCACTATCTCTGTGCTGAATGAGACCGACTTTGAACAGATATAGCAACTCAAGAGTGGGCATCCATCAGGCGCTGTGGAACATCAGCAGCAGCAGAATTGTGCTCCATCTCATACTGTAACCTCATGGCCCAGTACATCCCATCAAACCAGGGGATCAATCCTGGTTTAATAGACAGTGCAGGAGTGCATGCCAGGAGCAGCACCAGGTACACCTGAAAATGAGGTGACAAACTGGTAAAGATAACAAAGGCCACTTGCATGTCAAACAGCATAAGCAGAAATTGACAGACAGAATAAACAATCCTACAACCAAAGGATCAGATCTAAACTCTGCAGTCCTGCCACGTCCCATCAAGAAAGGTGGTGGACATTAACAACTTATTGGAGGAGAAGGAGGCTCCACAAATAACCCCATTCTCAATGATGGAAGAGTCCAGCCCATCAATGCAAAAGGTAAGGCTGAAGCATCCACAGCAATTTTTAGCCAGACGTGCAAAGTGGATGCTCCATCTCAACCTTAGCCAGTGGTCTGCAGCATGACAAATACCAGCCTTCAGTCAATTCGATTCAATCCACGTGATATTAAGAAATGGTTAAAGACACTGGACACTGCAAAGGTGATGGGCCTTAACAAGATTCCAAAAATAGTAATGAAAGGTTATGTTCCAGTAGTTGCCACTCCCCGAGCCAAGCTGTTCCAGTTCACTTACAACTCTGACATCTATCTGACAATGCAGAAAATTCCCCACGTGTGCCCTATATGTGTAACAAGTCGGTCAAATCCAACCTGACTAATTGCCACCCTATCAGTCTATTCTTGATCATCAGTAAAGTGGTGGAAGGTATCAAGGCAGTGCTATCAAGCAGTTCAGCAATGACCTACTCAGTGACACCCAATCTGGGTTCTATCAGGTCCAATCGGCACCTCATTACAGCCTTTCTTCAAACATGGACAAAACAGCTGAATTAAAGAGATGAGACGAGAGTGATAGCCCTTGATGTCAATACTTTCAACCCAGTGTGGCATCAAGGAGCCCTAGCAATATTGGAATCAATGGTACTGGAGGGAAAGTCTCTGCTCGCTGGTGTCAAATGTGGCACGTAGGAAGATGGTCGTGGTTTTTGGAGGTCAGTCATCTCAGCTCCAGGACATCTCTGCAGGTGCTCCTCAGGATACTGTCCCGGGCCCAACCATCTTCAGCTGCTTCATCAAGGCCCTCCCTCCAGCATAATGTCAGAAGTGGGATGTTCACCGATGATTGCACAATGTTCAGCACTATTCACGATTCTTCAGATACTGAAGCAATCTATTTTCAAATGCAACAAGATTTTGACAATACCCAGGCTGAAAAGTGGCAAATTACATTTATGCCACACAAATGCCAAGCTATGACCATCACCAATAAAAGACAATCTAATCACCACCACTTGACATTCAATGGTGTTATCATCACTGAATCCCCCACTGTCAATATCCTAGGGGTTACCATTGACGAGAAATTCAACTGGACTCACCACACTAACGCAGAGGCTATAAAAGGCTGCTAACCACAATCACCATCCCACTCCAAAGCTTGTAGTCCAAAATTAACAAAACGCAAATTAGGAATATTATGGAATTTTCCCCACCTGCTGGGGATGGATGCAACTCAAAAAACACTCAAGAAACTTGAAACTATCCAGGATAAAGCAGCGCACTTGATTGGCACTACATCCACAAGCATCCACTCTCGCCACTACCAACGCTCTGCAGCCCAACAGGTTTATCTGAAATCACAAACTTTCTGACTGCACGCACACACACACACAAACCTATGGGGTGAATCGCTTTATTCAAGATGTTGATTCATTTGCTGATACATTTTGTTTTGGTCAAGACACACATGATTTATACTCACAATTAGTCGGTGTGTCATGTTATGAGCCCCTGCTTTCGGAATAAAACTAGCCTGATTCCGGTTAAAACTCTGAGACAGATTCTGAACAAGGCCTCTAACCTACAATTCAGTGTCTGACATGAAATGTCACCTTTTGTATATTCCTACCGTGCTGCCTGTTTGAAGTTTGGAAAGTCAGGCAGACACTGGTGAAACCTTTAATTATCTCGGAGCTGCGACTTGAAACAGATTCTGGAATTTGCATCTTAATCAATTGAAAACTACATCTCCTTTCTAAGAGAGTTCTCCATATCCTGCTTCTGCACTTTCTAGAAAGCAGGATTGTATGAATGTTTTAATATTTAACAGGAGGCAGTCAGTCAACCATTTTAGGTTTGTTCATTCCGCTCACACCAGTTGTATGATCCTTTGATCTGTCTGCCGTTCATCTCTCTGCCTAAAAACTCTTCTTATTTGCGTCTCCTCTCACTGCACATGATGAAGGGGCTGTGCTTCAAAAGTATGTGGTTTCAAATAAACCTGTTGGTCTATGGCTTCTTCAGAGATGCTGCTAGACCTGTTGAGCTTTTCCAGCAACTTTGTTTTTGTTCCTGAAGGTCTGTAACCTGATGTCGTGTGATTTTTGACTTTGTTTCACCCCAGTCCAACACTGGCACCTCCACATCATAATCCCTGTAGCTGCTGTGTGCACTACCTACAAGGTGCACTGCAGAATTTCACTAAAGGTACTCAGACAATTTCTACCAAACCCACGACCACTTCCATCTGGAAGGACAAGGCAGCAGATACATGGGAACACAACCACATTCATGTTTCCTTCCAAGCTACTCACCATGTTGACTTGGAAATATATCCCCGTTCCGTGACTGTCGCTGATCAAAATCCTGGAATTGTGGGTCAACCCCCCGCCGGTGGACTGCAGTTTTCAAGAAGACAAATCACCACCGCCTTCTCATGGGCAACTATGTACGGGCAAAAAAATGCTGGCCCACCAGCGGTGCCAACATCGCACAAAAATGAATAACAAAAGCAAAATCTCTGTAACAGGGCATTATGGCTGATTTACAATGCAGAGTAACACTAAAGCCATGGGTTTCAATTCTCATACCACCTGACTTTACCTTGAAGAGTTTCCTTCTCAACTTCTCCCCTTGCCTGAGATAACCCTTAGGTTAAACAACCACGAGTTAGCTCTCTTTGACAAGAGAGAACCCTGTGGTCTGGTAGGACGTGGCGGCTTTATCATTTTTAATAGGGCACTAAAAATGCTTTCACAATACATAAATTATTACATTGAATAAAACATGTTGACTACATAAGGATAAACGAACTATCATGGTTTCAATGAATACCTTACACTATTTCGACCGACATAAAATTTGGTCATTGCAAAAAACCATAAATAATGTATTTAGGTATATTTAAAAATCAACGCGTCTGCAGTCACAATCAGTACTATGTTATATTCAAACTTTAGCACAAACCATTAATAGCCTAAATAGCTAAATGGTATGAAAATACAATCACATTTAAGATTGTACAATGTAATTTGGTTCAAAGCTGCTTTAAGAGGAGTTGGTGTTATAATTGGTCGATACTCGTTGTGTCGCTGTGTACCAATAAGGTGGTAGTAATGTGGCTGGAGATCCAGCCCCTCGCTCACAACACGAAACACCACGTAACATCGGAGAATAACTGGAGCACTCTTTGTTTTCTGTTTCTCGTTGACATCTGAGACAGCATCTTATTCTCTAAAGGAGCTTCATGCAAATGATGTTTGTTTCTTGCCAAACAACTGGAAATTGGAAAGAAGCGAAGAAGGCACCTTTTGATATAGTGTTGTAAATATAAGCTAGAGTATGATAACTGCAGTACAATTTATTGGAGTATTTGGCCGCGGTAGCTGTCCTGGTCTTTGAGGACGAATGGGTCATTTAACATTCTGGTCATTTTATGTGCAATCTCTTTATTTGATATTCGGCCAATCTGCATATTCAGTTTACGGGACCATTCGCTATTCGATTCCCGAAGAATTGCAGAAAGGTACTATTGTTGGGAATATTGCAAAAGACCTCGGTCTAGATGTACGGCAGCTCTCCGTTCGGAAGTTTCGGATTGTAACGGAAAAGCACAAGCAGTATCTGGATGTAAATTTTGAAAACGGACTTTTGTTCGTCGAAGAGAAAATAGACCGGGAACAGCTCTGTGAACCGATATTCGCATGTGTGTTGACTTTGGAAGCTGTGACTGAGAAACCATTTAATTTATATCATATTGACGTTGAGATTATCGACATAAACGACAATCCACCCGCGTTCCAGAAAGGCGAGATCCGTTTTGAAATACCAGAGGTTGCTTCGCCCGGAACCCGCTTTCCACTTCAAAGAGCGCACGACCCTGATTCTTCAAGCAACAGCGTCCACACTTACCGCCTAAGCCAAAATGATTTCTTTGCTTTAGAACTACAAAACAATAGCGATCAAGTAATTACTCCAGAGCTTGTCCTCCAGAAAGCCTTAGATAGAGAGCAGCAAGCGACTCATCGGTTAACACTAACCGCAATCGATGGAGGATCCCCAAGCAAATCAGGAAGCACGCAGGTTGTGATAATCGTTTCTGATATCAATGACAATGCACCGGTTTTCGGTGAGAATGTGTATCAAGTTGTTATTCCTGAAAACGCAAAGAAGGGTTCTTTCGTTGCAAAGGTTAATGCTATAGATTTAGACGAGGGAGTAAATGGTGAAATAGTATATTCTTTCAGCGATGACACTGGTGATAAAATACGTAAACTGTTCAGCATTGATCCTGAGAAAGGAGAGATCAGAGTAAATGAAATGATTGATTTCGAGGAGATGGAGAATTACGAGATGACGGTGCAAGCAAAGGACAGAGGCGCTGCGGGAATACCATCGTATTGCAAGGTCCTAGTAAAAGTTACTGATGTTAATGATAATGCTCCCAAAATTATGACAAATTCTGTGCATGCCCCGATTCCAGAGGACGCCCCTAGAGGGACATTAGTAGCCATTTTGAAAGTAACGGACAGAGACTCCAAACAAAGACAGGAGGTTTATTGCCATGTTTCCAAGGATGTTCCCTTTAAACTTGACAGCTCTTTGAATAACTATTACACAGTGGTTACTGATGGTGTCATAGATCGTGAAAAGGTGCCTGAGTATAACATTACAATTACATGCACGGACACAGGTAACCCCCCGCTTTCGAATAACAAGACCATCCCAGTGCAAATATTGGATGTAAATGACAATGTACCACGGTTCACGCAGCCTTCTTTTACTGTGTATGTGACGGAAAATAATGCTATAGGCGCGTCAATCGGATTTCTATCAGCAGTTGATCCAGACAGTAATGAAAATGGCCGATTCTCGTATTCCATTCTGGAGAGTTCAGTTCATGATGTGCCTGTGTCCGCGTTCGTCTTTGTTGATTCAAACAGCGGAGTGATGTTTGCGCAACAAAAATTCGATTACGAGCAGCTTCACGATCTTCGGCTTTCTGCGCAAGTAATAGATAACGGGTCCCCACCGCTCTCCAGCAACGTAGCTGTAAACGTGGTCATAGTCGATCAGAATGATAACGCCCCCGTGATCCTATCACCACTGGCAAATAAAGACTCAGCAGCAGAGGAAACCATGCCCAGATCTGCTGATCCAGGTTATCTTGTGATTAAAGTGACAGCTACAGACGCTGATTCAGGACAGAACGCCCATCTATTTTATCAGCTTGGCCAGCCGACTGATGAAAGTTTGTTTACCGTGGCTTCCGAATCAGGAGAAGTATGGACTATCCGCCGCTTTGACACAAAAGATTCACTGAAACAGAAAATCGTGATCCTGGTCAGAGATAACGGAAAACCTTCACTTTCTTCAACAATCAGCATCAACTTGTCAGTGTTGGAAACTGATCATGCAAGTACATCTGATGTCGCTGCGCTGAGGAACTCTGAATTTTGGGCACATGGTGCCAGAGTGTATTTGATAATTTCTTTTGGGATAATCTCCTTTGTCTTTCTTGTGGCTATTGTAATCCTCGCCATAAAAGTTCACAAAGGCGGACATGAAGATCATGGCGACTGTTGTTCCTCGCAGATACTGTTCTGTCCTGTGCGAAGAGAATCACTGCGAGGCGTTCAAAAGGCCAGTGCGGATATTCCAATTCCAATTAATTACCAGGATGTGTACGAAAGAGCACCCTTCCCTCAAACAGTTCGATATGGCGGGTGTCCGACTTCAAATTCAATCGCGAAGGACTTCACGCTGTTAAAGTTACACGCTCCGCTGGAATCAACGATCACTGTGAAAGATGGCTCTTTGCTAATAGATCACGCTGCAAAGGAGCCCTATTCTACTGTGAAGGAAACCATTCAAACTCGCCAGGTGAGATGTACAAACCTTTGCAGGATCCATAATTCCTTGGCCAAGGTGTATTCGTGTGTAGGATGGGGGAATGGAGAAGGAGCTTTTATGGGGTACAGGGAGCGGGGTGGGGGCAGATTATGACGTGGAATTAAGACTACATTCAGATCAGGCATCATCTTATTGAACGGTGGAACAGGTATGAAGGTTCTAATGACCTGGGCTTGCTCTTAGGTTCTTTATTACTCTGCTTCATGCAAGACTCAATTCACCAATCTTGAATAGGTTAAACAGTCATTAATGTTCATTAAGCATGTTTATCTGGATATCAGGGAAAACAAAATGATATCAGTCTTATATAACATGCACAAACTTGTGATACAAGTTCTGTCAAAGGATTTTGTTTCCTTGTGAGAAGTAGTTTTTTTTTTATTTTACACCATTGTCCAGCAAGGATTTAGTTCTATTATTCTAATCCACATAATTACATAAACAAATACAGAGACATAAACAAGACATAAAAACAGAGAAAGACGAAGAATGTCAATTGGTTTGGCAGCGTTTGTGCCGAGAGAGGCAGATTTAAAGTTTGGAGTCTGTTATGACTCTTCTTCAGAGCAGCCCTGGAGAAGAGTCATACTGGTCTCGAAACATTAACTTTGCTACACTGATGCTGTCAGACCTGCTGAGCTTTTCAGCATTCTCTGTGTTTGTTTCACATTTACAGCATGCACAGTATTGTGCCTTTACATGATCATATAGTTATGTAGAAGTGCTAACTGAATGATGCTTAAAGCATTGGATTGTGTTGTGTTGGTGATGGTTCAGGGTGGGGAGGTGGAAGGGATGGATGTGGTAATGCTAAGTGGTGGAGAGACCGAGAATAAAATAAGGGCTCCTCTTTAAAGCGGAGAATTGCCGTCGTACAGCAGGGATGGAGGGAATCCTTAGAATAGTATGGGGAGTGGGACTATACTCAAGGGGAAATCAGGAGGGCAAAAAGTGGGCATGAAATAGCTTTGACAGATAAGGTTAAGGAGAATCCAAAGGGATTCTACAAATACATCAAGAACAAAAGAGCAACTAGGGAGAGATTAGAACCCTTTAAAATCAGCAAGCCTGCCTAACTATGGACTTGCTGGGAATAGGTGAGACACTAAATGAGTATTTCACATCAGTGTTTCCTGTGGAGAAGGATATGGAAACCAGAGAGCTTGGGGAAACAAATAGCGATATCTTGAAACATGTCCATATTACAGAAAAGGAGATGCTGAACTATGCGTCTTAAAAGGCACAGATGTGGATAATCCCTGAGACCAGATCAGATGTAGCCTCAAAATTGGTGGGAAGCAAGAGAAATGATTGCTGGACCCCTTGCCAAGGTATTTATATCACCAAAAGCCATGGAGGAGGTTATGGAAGACTGGAGGTTGGCTAACCTGGTGCTATTATTTAATAAAAGCGGTGAAGAAAAACCATAGAACTATATAATCGTGAAACTGAAGTCAGTGGTGGGTAAGTTGTCGGAGGGGATTCTGAGGGACTGGATTTACATGTATTTGGAAAATACTGATTAGGGAGAATCAGCATGTGCACAGGGAATTGTATCTCACTAACTTGATTGAGTGTTTTGAAGAAGTGAAAAAGAATATCGATGAAGGCAGAGCAATGGACATTGTTTATGTGGACTCCAGTAAGGTGTTCAACAAGATTCCACCTGATAGACTGGTTTGCAAGGTTAGATCACATGAAATACAGTGAGAACTAACCATTTTGATACAAAATTGGTTTCAAGGTAGGAGACAGAGTGTGATTGTGGAGGCCTGTGACCAGTGATGTGCTACAAGGCTTGGTGCTGAGTCCACTGATTTTTGACATTTATATGAATGAGTTGGATGTGAATATAGGAAGCATGGTTAGTAATTTTGAATATGACACCTAAATTGGTGGTGTATTTGAAAGCGAAGAAGGTGATCTCAGAGTACAGTGGGACCTTGCCCAGTTGGCCAAATGGGTTAAGTTGTGGCACATCGAGTTTAAGATAGTTAAAAGTGCAGATTGGTAGGGCAAATCTGAACACGACTTATACAATTAATGATAAGGTCCTAGGGAGTGTTGCTGAACAAAGGGATCGTGGAGTACTGGCTCATAGTTCCTTGAAAGTGGAGTCGTAAGTGGACAAAGTAGTGAAGGAGCTGTCTATTATGGTGCCTTTGTTGGTCAGTGTATTGATTATATGAGTCAGAGGTCATGTTGCCACTGTACAGGACATTGGTTAGGCCACTTTTGGAATATAGTGTTCAGTTCTGGTTTCCCTGATATAGGAAAGGTATTGTGAAACTTGGAAGGGTCCAGAAAAAGATTTACAGGGATGTTGGAGGGTGTGAGCTACAGGGAAAGGATGAATAGGCTGGGTTACTCACCATGGAGCGTTGGAGGCTGAGGGATACCTTATTGAAGCCTATAAAATCATGAAGGGCATGGATAGAGTGAATAGTTGAGGTCTTTTCCCCAGGGTAAGGGAGTCCAAAACTACAAAATATGGGTGTAAGGTGAGAGGGGAAAATATTAAAAGGTTCTAAGGGGCAACGTTTTCAGGGAGAGAGTGGTACATGTATGAAATGAGTTGCTAGAGGAGGTGATGGAGGCTGGGACAATTACAGCAATTAATAGACATCTGAATGGTTATATGAATAGGAAGGATTTAGAAGGTCATGGGCCAAATGCTGGCAAATATGACTAGATTAATGTAGAATACCTGGCCCATGCTGTACATCTCTTTGACTTCATGACTGGATCACAACCATGCCCAGTATAAACAGATAACAGGAGATGTCTGGAAGGCAAGGTGAAAACTTGCATTTATGCCACTCTTTATGAATTGAATTTTGCATACCTTGTTTTTGAATACGCACAATTTGTTTCATTTATCATTGCACACTATTGTTTCTTCCGAATATCAAAAATATTACAAGATAATGAGAGGCATAGATAGAGTGGATAGTCAGAGACATTTTCCCAGGGCGGAAATGACTATTACGAGCGGGCATAATTTTAAGGTGATTGGAGGAAGGTATAGGGAAGATGTCAGAGGTAGGTTCTTTACACAGAGAGTGGTCGGCGTATGGAATGCGCTGCTGGCAGTGGTAGTGGAGTCAGATACTTTAGAGACTTTTAAGCTACTCTTGGATAGGCACATGGAGGATATTAAAATGTAGGGTATGCAGGGTAGATTGATCTTAGTAGGATGATAGGTCGACAAAACATCGTGGGCCAAAGGTCCTGTACTGTTCTATGTCCTATGCCTATATATTCCTATTAACTATTGAAAAGTGATTTGTAACTGAACATGTTTACTAATAAATACAAAAGGTAATTTATCAGAAAAAAAAAATCCAGTTGTACTTCAAAGGGGGAACCACGGGTACTTTTTTGGGACATGAGATTGCTTTCAAGACCAAATTAATTAAGTAGATAAAGGGAAAATAAAGACAGGAGTTCACAAATACCTCAATTTTATTATAATATGAGGCTTATGCAGAGCATTGCTATTAGCAGAAACCAGAGGGACTGAATAACCCTAGTTCCATTCTATAAATTCTAAACAAACCAAGTTTATTTTACGTTCACTTTATTTAGTGACTTTAAGAAGTTTCCCCTTGCCATTTTTCGATGAACTTATCTGATGTATCCCCTTCTGCCTTAGCTATTTTGCAAGTATAGTTAGCTTTATTCTATTGGTCTAATTAAATTTTAAATGATTTTTGTCTGGACCTAGAACAAGCATAATATCTCCTTTTTTGTTTCAGACTGTGAGAATTGATTAAGCAATCTGAAGACAATCCATTATGACCGTTGCCTTATCACTTACATGACTTTTATGCATCACTCTGCTGGATTTTTAAATATGGCTGATATCTTTAACCATTATTTCTGCTTGTCTTCTCTATTATATTTGTTGTACAAATGATCCTATCTTCTTAACAATGAGACTGATACACAGTTAGGCCACGAGGATGAGACAGTGGGCAATAACATGTTGAACCTATTTGGCTAAAATTGAGAACTAAGATTGCTGTGTTCTATTTTTCACATGTCTATGATGAATAATTACATCACCAACTATCTGCTTCTCCCTGTCTGGCACCAAACTAATACATACAGTTTCGATCTAAATTCCCCTTTCTATCCTGGATCTACAGTGCTGTACTGACAACTTTTCTTTCTCTTGCATGTATTGTGATAGTTTTGCCAACAGAAAATGTTATCCTCAGGTATTATCAGATGAAAATAAAATTACTTTGATGGTATCTTCACATCATTGATCCAGACCAGATTCTCCATCTGGTTCATCAATTGTATTCACAATCTCAAACATGGTTCTGTACATTTTACAACCTTGCATTTTTGAGACCATTACCTTCTGATCAGCTCAGTATATTTTTATATTCCTCTTAACTTTAGCTGTCCTTCATGCTAACGCACTCTCTATATATCTGTCACTCAGAGATAGCACGAACTGCCGATGCTGGCCTCTGAGATAACGATGTGTAGAGATGGATGAACACAGCAGGCCAGGCAGCATCAGAGGAACAGGAAAGCTGCCGTTTCGGGTCTGGACTCTTCTTCAGAAATGAGAGAGGGGAAGGGGGGGGTCTGAAATAAATAGAGAGAGGTGGAGCTGATGGTAGAGCTGATGGTAGAAGGTGGATAGAGGAGCAGATAGGTGGAGGAAAGACAGACAGGTCAAGGAGGCGGGGATGAAGCTAGTAAAGGTGAGTGTAGGTAGGGAGTTGAGATGGGGGTTGGTCAGTGAGGAGGGAGGAGCGGGTAGGTGGGAGTGAAGACTGACAGGTATAGGAGGCTCGGACGAGATGGGCTGGTCTTGGAATGACCTCGGGGGTGGGGATATTTTGAAGCTTGTGAAGCCCACATTGAGACGACAGGGCTGCAGTGTTTCCACGCAGAATATGAGGTGCTGTTCCTTCAGCCTTCGGGTGGCATCGTTGTGGCACTGGAAGAGGCCCAGGATGGACATGTCGTCCAAGGAGTGGGAGGCGGATTTGAAGTGGTTCGCGACTGGAAAGTGTTGCCGTTTGTCAAGAACCGAGCGTAGGTGTTCCACAAAGCCGTCTCCAAGCCTCCGCTTGGTTTCCCCGATGTACACGAGGCCACATCTGGAACAGTGGATACAATATACCCTATTAGTAGATGTGCAGGTGAACATCTGTTTGATGTGGAATGTTTTCTTGGGACCTGGGATGGAGGTAAGGGGGGAGGTGAAGGGGCAGGCGTAGAACTTCCTGCGATTGCAGGGAAAAGTGCGGGGTGTGGTGGGGCTAATGGGGAGTTTGGAACGGACGAGGGAGTCACGGAGAGAGTGGTCCCTCTGGAAGGCAAATCAAGGTGGGGAGGGAAATATATCCTTGGTAGTGGGGTCAGATTGCAGGTGCTGGAAGTGGTGGAGAATGATGCGTTGGATCCGAAGGTTGATGGAGTTATACGTCAGGTTTGCTGTCACTTGCAAAGCGGGATAATTCCACTTTCAAATTTGATATGTTACCTGGTCATTGAGGCATTTTACTTTGTTAACTTTTCCAAGCTACAACACACATCAGTTACATCATTACATTCAGACTGACCTTGATGAGGAGAGGTTTATTGTCTCTCAACGTTATGAGTTACACTATTTAAGTCCTTTGGGTGGAAAGTAAATTCCATTGACTTTACACGTTCTGCAGGCTTGGGGCAATGGGTGAGAATGCAGATCAGGAAGAAGGATAGTTTTTTCATGGACTGAGATAACATATTACTGGATTACAAAGTGATTGAATATCAGAAGTAAGCAGGCAGGTTTCAAAACTGTGCTGGATCTTGGAAATTACTTGGATTGGTAGAAAATGCTAGGAAGATCATCACGAGCTTGTTCAGTGAACCTGGAGAATGGCTGAGGTAGGTGTATGCTGAAAGCTTTGTGGTTAAGTTAATGAGAAGTATTTTGATATTGCAAATAGTTTTTAACTGAAGGCAATTGCTCAATACATATAGTTGAATCACAAGCAAATGTAACAAGGAATGGAAGTTCATAAAATGTGGGTGAACAAGTGCAAACTAATGCCAGCAGCACATTTGTGGAATCTGTATTCATAAGTTGGAAGGTAAAAATACATGTTCGTCATAAGAGATGCATTTTAAATGTAACATCAGAGTAGAGAGTGGAAAATAGCAAAATAATGCCAGGATGCCTAACATTGTGGAAAAGAAAAATCAAAATTGATGTGTTTACTCAAAGATATATGGATGTAAAGGCCAATAGATCGAGTGACAGTTAATTCACTATTATCAAAAGTATGTTCATCTTTCAGATATGCGTTAAATCTGTAGTAAAATAGGGTGGACCTGACTGGAAGGGTTACAAAGTAATACTGTCTGTGAAGTGGCACATGGATAGGCAAAGTAGTAAGGTTTCAAATATAGCGAGATGGAGGGATTTGTGGAATTGTGGGTGAAAGGCTTAACAGTTTGCAAGAGGGTGATGTGCCACAGTATAAAGGAAAACATTATAGTTTTGAGAGGCCCCTGCTCTAAAATTTTAAAAAAAGGTTTTATTTGTAATATCAGCTAAAATTGTACTCAAGATGCTCGGTGGTTTACATCTTAGTGATAATGGTGGTCATTGGCTCCAACAAAGCAGGAAATAGAGCTCAAAATAATGGAGATGGTTCAGGCTTGAGGGAAAAAGAATGTGACAGAAGATCAACAATAGGAATTTAATGGGAGTTATGAGAAATGGTTGGTTTCGTAGATAATTATATCCGCAAACCTGTTGATAATAGCTGATTCAATGTCTTCTGCATTGTTAGTAAGCAATCCTAGAACTCTTTCGAGGTTATAGGTCTACAACATTGAAAATAAAATGAAGTACCAAAGGATGTTAAGAAAAAATGATTCGCAACAGCTAGAGACCCTCGAGAAACCAATATAAACTTGAACTAGTTGCTTGTAAAGAAACGACATGATAACATTCAGAACCAGATGTAATTGTTGGATACGGGCATCAAACATGGTCAGATTTATACCCTTTCAAACTGTGGGAAAAATAATTTGTTCATCATTTCCTCCATAAACAGAGACATGAAAGACTTTTCAAGGAGTCTTTGAAGTACCATAGTGGTGAGTTGTATGAACATTTGTTAATTAAGTTTATGGCAAGCCAGGGCCTCTCTGCAGCAATATGCATTGCTGAGGTCTCCACGTGAATCCATTTTGCAAATGTCGACAGACAATATTAATGCTGCTCATTGCAGAGGGTTGCCCCCTCTAAAGACTAACTTACCAACAGACAAATCACCTAAATTCAACAAATGAGGATGCTATTACTTGTCTTCAGGGATTTACGGCTACTAAATTAATAAATTGGAAAAGACAGAAAACGAGAAGGTACAAGAACAAACCAGTAACTTTTAACTTATATAAAAAGTGGAATTGCAATAAAAAAAGTAGAGACTGGCATTTAAAAAATAAAGTGATTGGAGATTACCGTTTTAGTGATCAAGAGAATGGGAGCGACATCAAGAGTTGAGATCGAATAAAAAGAGATTAAGAGAAAAATAAAAATTCAAAATAGGAGGAAGAATACTTTCTGCAGGATGGATGGAGGAGTAAAGTTGGAAGATAGACTGAGAAATTTATTTTGATTTGATTTGTTTTTGTCACGTACTGAAGTAGAATGAAATGTTTTGACTTGCACGCTGTACAGGCAGGTCATAGCAAACAAAGACATACGCAGAGCGAGATATATATGGTTACCGCTGCACAGGGGATGCACAAAGCAAGATCAACAGTAATTTGAAATTAGAGCGGTTTACTCAACAGTCTAATAACAGCAGAAAAAGAAGCTGTTCTTGAACATCTTGGTGCGTGTGTTCAAGCTTCTGTATTTTCTGCATGATGGATGAGGTTGGAAGAAAGTATTACCAGGGTTCGGGGTTGGGGTGGTGGGGTGGTTGGGGGGCGAGTGTGGTTGTCTTTTATGATGTTCGCAGTTTTTCTGCTTCAACGATAAGTGTAAATGGAGTCCATGGATGGCAGTTTGGCTTCCGTGATGGCCTCGGTTGTGCACACAGCTTTCTGCACTTCCTTTTGGTCTGAGCTGAGCAGTTGCTGTACCAAGCTATTATGCATCCGGAGAGAATACTTTATACGGTGCACCTGTAAAGGAGAGAGCCCTTATAGACATGCCAAATTTCCTGAGCCAAATACACGTACGAGGTCCAGGACAGATTGTTTATGATCATCACTCCTAGATACGTGACTCTCTCGCCCCTCTGCACCTCAGCTTTGTTGATGTAGATAGGGGTGTGTTCTCCTCCCTTCTTCCTGAAGTCAATGATCAATTATTTTGTTTTGCTGACATTGAGAGAGACATTGTTATAATTGCAGCATGACACCGAGTGCTCTATCTCCTTTCGGTATTCTGATTCATCATTATTTGATATCCAGCCCGACTTTTTTCGTAGTTGATGCGAATAAAGATAACTCCACGTTAAGTGAAAGGTAAAATATGAACTTATGTTTAAGGAAGTAACACCATGATGCTGGTTTAGGTAAATTATAAAGAAAAAAAACTAGTATGTTAGTCAGACATAAGTTATCAATATGATAATCACTATGTGATATATGAAACACCTTGCATTCAAAACTAATACAGCAGTATGATCACCTACGAAATGGACTGAGTGACAAAAGTTTGTTTATAAATTTCATTGTACAGGCAAAAGACTGGTGTGGTTACTAATTATTAATCCGTCAAATAGATCCCAATGTCGACAGGCAAAGCCAGTTGAACGTCATTGGAAGGAAATCGGGAGGGAATCTTGGAGACAGAGATATGGCCTTTATTTTTGTTACTATAGTGAAACAGTGACAGTTCTGAGAAGCACATTTTTATGCTGCTGCTCTGTAAAGCTCTGGTTAGACCACGCTTAGAATATTGTGTTCAGTTCTGGTCACCTCATTATTGGAAGGACACAGAAGCTTTAGACAGGGTGAAGAGGAAATTTACCAGGATGTTGCCTGGACTGGAGGGTAGGTCTTATGGGGAACGTTTGAGGGAGCTAGGGCTTTTTCCATTGGAGCGAAGAAGGATGAGAGGTGACTGATAGAAGTGTACAAGATGATGAGCGGCATAGATAGAGTGGGTAGTCAGGGCGGAAATAACTATTACTAGGGGGCATAATTTTAAGGTGATTGGAGGGAGGTATAGGGAAGATCTCAGAGCTAGGCTCTTGACACAGAAAGTGGTGGGCGTGCGGAATGCGCTGCCGGCAGTGGTAGTGGAGTCAGATACTTTAGAGACTTTTAAGCGACTCTTGGATAAGCACACGGAGGATAGTAAAAAGTAGGGGTATGCAGGCTAGATTGATCTTAATAGGATAGTGGATCGGCAAGACATCGTGGTACAAAGGGCCTGTACTGTGCTCTACTGTTCTATATTCTATGTTCTGTGTTCAAATGCATCCATCAGCATTTTTTTAAATAGCTTGTGAAACCAACAAGAGAAATGAAGGTAAGTATTATCGGAAGGAACATTAACAGCCGGTTAAAAGCATTTGAGGGAAGTCAACGGGGCACCATGCTCTCAATCCCAGACACAGTAAGAATGCAGACACGAAAGTACAATCTGCTGATTTCACTGTGCTCATTTTTCTCTTCATATGATTTTGTGTTGCGCAATTTTTTGTTTCAGTTAGGTCGCTTTACTGACCATCCCCAGCTGCATTAGTATGTGAATGAGGTGCTTCTTCGGGAAAAGAAATAGAAAAGTATCTGCATAACGGATTTATTGCAAACGCAGCTTGATAAAATAATAAGTCAATAAACAGCTCTTTCAATTTGATTTCTGAAGTACAGTCATATTGCGCTCAAAACATTAAATCTGTTTCGCTGTCCAAAAATCGTGACAAAACTGCTGAATTTCTCCAGCGATTTCTGTTTTTAATTTCAAATCTCCAGCATCCGCTGTTACTTTCGCTTTAGTCTTTCTGGTTCAGTAGTGTGATTTCCATCGATGAAAACCAAAGGCTTGAAGTATACGTGGCTATTTTAGTTAAGTGAGCTTATCAGCTACGTAACGAATACTGCTCAGCTACATTAATCTTAATTACGCTACAGATCCATGGGTGAATGAATTTTTAAAAAATGAACAAATGCATTTCTTCAATTAAAAGCGTACAACGTTAAATCGACGAGAATCAATTACCTTGTCGCGTTCAATGGAGGCAGTGTTGCCTTAAGAGCATTTTATGTTATGATTGGTCGAGTCTCTTTGTGTCTGTTTTCCAATGAGAAAACAAAGTTGTTAGAGATATAGCACCACCTCCCCCTACACCGTAGAGTGTGCAGCACCGAAAGAACCTACAGCACTCGCCATTCTACGCTCTCCGCCTGCGACAATAATTGTACAGTGAAAGAATTGTCAGCAATCAAAACGAATAGTTAACGCTCTTAGGCCAAGAATCAGTTCTACGTTACACATCTAGTGGAGGTTGAATTTTGTCGAGAATCGAGCCGTATTTTGACTAACTGTCCTCCTTGCTGAAAAGTCGAGACGCACACTGGCGCCTTGCTTATTTCATGCTTATCATCTTGACGTACCCTGCGTCGGGCATCATTCGCTACTCAATTCCTGAAGAAGGAGAGATTGGTGCCTTTGTTGGTGATATTGCGAAGGACCTGGGGTTAGACACAGGAGAACTATCGTCGCCCAAGTTTCGAATAAAGTCCGCAAACGGAAAACAGTATGTAGGCGCGAATTTGAAAACTGGAATGTTGTATGTGAAGTAACGAATAGAGAGGAATTGTGTGAACAAAGTCGCAAATGCCTGATGAGGTTAAAAGTTGTAATGGGGAAGTTCACCAAAGCTATATCAGGTTGAGGTTGAAATTCTCGATATCAATGGCAACACACCCTCATTCCAAACAAAGGAGGTTCAAATAAAAGTCGGGGAATTGTTACCGGTTGGAACAACTGTCCCACTCCAGAGAGCGTTTGACCCAAACGCTGGAACCGACGACATCCGCTGCTACCAACTGAGTCCGAATGACCATTTGTATTGAGCTCACGGTCACAGAACGATCAAACTGGCATTCCCGAGCTATTGCTTGAACGACCCCTAGACCGAGAACAACAGTCGAATCAGATTGATACTGACGGTTTTCAATGGAAGAATTCCACAGAAATTTGGCATCACCCAGATTAATGTTACCGTGCTGGATGCGAATGACAATGCACCTGTTTCTCCAAATGATATTTTGGCTTTTTTCTTACTGTTGTCCGTATAATGTTACCCTTCACTGATGTTGAACAATTTGTTCAAGGATTGACAAAACGCACTTTTGCTCATTGCCATTATTCAATTCGCTGCATACTTCACTGTATTTAGTAAAAAATGTAAGATTACAGCAACGCCTTCAGCCATCTCGACACCCAGTTCTTTCGTAACCTACGATTTTTTCCCAGTTGATTTGTTCCTCTTTCTGTCTGTCCATGTTTGGAGGCATATATAAAACCGATAGCAGGCTGATCATTCCGGTTTTACTTTCAATTCACTATTTCAGAATTCCCTTCACAAACTCTAACTAAATTCATTTTGTGTTTGCCTGCTCAAAGCAATCCTTCCTTGCAAAACCACAAAGTAATCTAATCACATCAGAGATGTCACTGACGTTTTTTATTGTTTCATTTTCCAATGTTTTCTAAACACTTCGCAATTCCGAAAGCTAACCATCTGCCCATCATTATTTTTAACTTACATTATCGTTATTGCCACTACTTCACTTACCAAAATGGATATTGGAATTTATACCTACGAACTTTCTTCATGTAGGTTCTGCATTCACATTAATGTGCACCACATCGGTTCTTAATAATTACTTATACATCTGTTGCATAACATAGTGTTACTTCTGTTTAAAATACTATTCAACATTATCACTTTATATCAAGTTTTTATTGATTGGCTTTTCGATTTTTACATGTTGGTTTCACCCGCACACCACCCACACCTACGCCCCCGCAACCCCCTCCCCCAAGACCCGCCAATTTCCCTTAACTGCTTCGCTCTCACTTCATAGAATGGACATTTATCTTAGCACTGTTAAAATGCCAGTGGCAGTTTTTGAAATAGTATCACCTTTTCTAAAACTGGTTGCAAGTTTCCTA
Organism: Ginglymostoma cirratum; assembly: GCA_024137785.1. Taxonomy (NCBI): domain Eukaryota; kingdom Metazoa; phylum Chordata; class Chondrichthyes; order Orectolobiformes; family Ginglymostomatidae; genus Ginglymostoma; species Ginglymostoma cirratum. Next base: position 1,214,920 of record JAHRHZ010000250.1, read on the forward strand.
GATATTGGCGCCATTTCCCACGCCCACACCATGTTTCAATCCTAAATATCGATCTGAGACCAAGTTTTCTAGGATGTGGCAATGGGAATAAAGGAGCAACCACTACCTTCGAAGTCTTATAGTTTAGGTTTTTCGATGATTGTAGAAAATCTGGCCATTTGACTCGACAATTTTATTGTTGGCGCAGATGTGTACACAACTTCATATCCTTGAGCTCATATCCTTGCCAGATCAAAATTAGATGTGACACTAAATCCACAAAAACATGTGGTTAACTGTTAACTTTCTCTCTCATGGCCCACCATGTCACAGAGTATAATGGAAATTAGGGATGGACAAAGAGTGCAATCCTCACCAATGATTCCCACATTTCTTGAAATAGGAAAGAAAGTATTTTGCATCCTCTTCCTGTTGTTTCTTACCATAATATCATGAAGGTAGCATATGTGGAACTTATGATGACTGTTAATAATAATGTTTTTTCTGTCCTAATAAGGAATTTTTAAACCAATTCATTTCCAATCTTTGGCGTTCTTGTCTTTGCAGTCAACTTCATAAGGCCATAAACTAGCCTAAAGCTCATTACCTTTGGCATTACGTGGAACGTAACATCTAGAAAACTGTAATAAATGTAGGCATTTATTCTAATTGTATGTCAAGGTCAGCAACCCTAAACTCGAACTCAAGCATCTGGTAACACTTCTTGCATACCTGGTCACCCAAGACACATATACAACATAGATCCACATAGTGCAGCATTTGCAATCAACGGGCCTCAATTTACCATCCATGATCCAATAAAAGTCTAACCCAGCATTTAGAATCCACTTACTGAATTGTTTAAATTACTACCAGCAGTTATGTATCTCGACGTACTCTGTGCCAATACTCTTGATACTAATTTACTTACTATTGCGCATCACTGGATTAAACATTAGCTCATTCGTTTCTGAATGACTGGGCCGTACAGATGCTTACGCATATTCCATGATGGCAATAAAAAAAAAGAAGCAACAGCCGGTTCTAGAGATCTAAAACACACATTGGTGTCTTCAGAAATCAAGGAATTTACAATCCTATGTGCCAATAATATTACATATCGTGGAGTCTGTTAAGTGAATTAGTTACATTTTTGTTTTAGGATTTATCCCTTAACTGTGCCTGTTTGTCTATTTTGGTATGAGTGAAAGAAGTGGAAAGAGGGGCCTATGATTAAATTTTTTTAAAAAATGAGACTGGGTTTAAATTATAGACTGAACTTGGATTCCGTCATTGTTTAACTTAGATCTGCTAAAGCTTCTGTGTCATTAATAAATGTTTAAATATTTTTCTCAATCTTTAAATCTGGTGTCGGATATCCGTTATAACCAAAGTCTGGCGCTGGTCATTTAAAAGGTCTGGTTAGGAACCATTTGAGTCAATTTTGGAGTTCAGTAAACGTTTAATTTCTCTGTATTGTGAAAATAGGGATAGGGAGTTTGATTTGATTTGACTGACTGTCTCCATGTCGTAACAAAATTTATGACATCTTCATGGCCACCAGTTGTGAAATAAGATTAAATGCAAAATTAATTAATTTCGTCGGTTTTGAAATCTATGAGCTGCTGTGATGGGTTCTGAGCTCATGTGACCATAGCAGTAAAATGGGCCATTGGGTTACAGCCAATTGACAAAACTGTTCTGCTACCACATACTAATTCCAGCCACCTTTAAAACAAAATGCTGCATCATAGAATGTGGGGAGACAAGAAAAGATCAAATTAGTAAATTCCTGTTCAAGAATAACCATAATTCTTATATTGCAAACTGGATTACGTTAGCAAGTTATTTGGATCACATTCAATTTTAGGATTGAAAACCTTAGGATTGAAAAAATGTGTAATCTGAGGAAAATATATATGGTCAATTGGTTTCTTGAAGGTGTCATTGATCTCAAGTATGTTTCACAGTCATCATTAGCAGGGGAAAACATTACCAGGAATCGTTCAAATCTAAAATACACATAATCCATCTTCCAATTTTGGAACACACTGGTATCATAGTAAGGAAACTTTCATCAATCATTATGACTTTTGTTGAAATTTTGTTATTTTAAAGTTTAACAATTAAGAAATAAAGAAGAAAGGGGAATTTCAGAATCAATCTTATCATCCTTCCATAACACAAACAACAGGTAGGTTAGACCAGGGAAACCTAGTGGATGTTATCTATCTAGACTTCCAACAGGCCTTTGATAAGGTGCCCCACGGGAGGCTGCTGAGTAAGGTGAGGGCCCATGGTGTTCGAGGTGAGTTACTGGCATGGATTGAGGATTGGCTGTCTGACAGAAGGCAGAGGGTTGGGATAAAAGTCTCTTTTTCGGAATGGCAACCAGTGACAATTGGTGTCCCGCAGGGTTCAGTGTTGGGGCCGCAACTGTTCACTTTCTATATTAATGATCTGGATGAAGGGACTGGGGGCATTCTGGCGAAGTTTGCCGATGATACGAAGTTGGGTGGACAGGCAGGTAGTACGAAGGAGGTGGGGAGGCTGCAGAATGATTTAGACAGTTGAGGAGAGTGGTCCAGGAAATGGCTGATGAAATTCAACGTGAGCAAATGCGAGGTCTTGCACTTTGGGAAAAAGAATACAGGTATGGACTATTTTCTGAACGGTGAGAAAATTCATAAAGCCGAAGTACAAAGGGATCTGGGAGTGCTAGTATGGGATTCTCTAAAGGTTAACTTGCAGGTTGAATCCGTGATTAAGAAAGCGAATGGAATGTTGTCATTTATCTCAAGAGGGTTGGAATGTAAAAGCAGAGATGTGCTTCTGAGACTTTGTAAAGCTCTAGTTAGGCCCCATTTAGAATACTGTGTCCAATTTTGGGCCCCACACCTCAGGAAGGACATACTGGCACTGGAGCGTGTCCAGCGGAGATTCGCACGGATGATCCCTGGAATGGTAGGCCGAACATACGATGAACGGCTGAGGATCCTGGGATTGTATTCATTAGAGTTTAGAAGGTTGAGGGGAGATCTAATAGAAACTTACAAGATAGTGCATAGCTTAGAAAGGGTGGACGCTGGGAAGTTGTTTCCGTTAGGTGGGATGCTAGGACCCGTGGGCACAGGCTACGAATTAGAGGGGGTCAATTTAGAACGGAAATGAGGAGACATTTCTTCAGCCAGAGAGTGGTGGGCCTGTGGAATTCATTGTCACGGAGCGCAGTGGAGGTCGGGACGTTGAATGTCTTCAAGGCAGAGATTGATAAATTCTTGATCTCGCAAGGAATCAAGGGCTACGGGGAGAGAGCGGGTAAGTGGAGTTGAAATGCCCATCAGCCATGATTAAATGGCGGAGTGGACTCGATGGGCCGAATGGCCTTACTTCCACTCCTACGTCTTATGGTCTTAAAGTTGTAAATAAAAACTGAAAGAACTGAGAATGCTGTAAAGCAGGGACAAAAACAGAAGGTGCTGGAAAAGCTCAGCAGGTCTGACAGCGTCTCTGAATAAAAAAGTCGGAGTTAACGTTCTGAGGAGTGATCACCAGACCCTAAATGTTAACAACAAAAGGTTGTAAATATGTACAGTCATTGATGAACGATATGGTAAGGCCCTAGGGAGTGCTGCCACACAAAGACACTTTGGGGTGCAGGTGCTTAATTCCTTGAAAGTGGAGCTGCAGGTAGACAGGGTGATGAAGAAGACGTTTGGCAGGTATGCCTTAATTGTTCAGAAAATTAAGTATAGGAGTTGGGCTGTCATAAGGCGGATGTACAGGACATTGGCGTGGTCACATTTAGAATACTGCATAGAATTCAGATTGCCCTTCTCCAGCGAAGATGTTGTTAAACTTCAGAGAGTGCTGAAAAAGTTTTTCAAGGACGTTGCTGGCACTTGCGGGTTTGACTTACAGGGACAGGTTTAATAGGGTCAAGTTTTTACCCTGGGGTATTGTAGACTGGGAGACACTTACAGAGGTTTATAAAATCATGAGGGACGTGGGTAGGGTGGATGACTCCAAAGCTAAAGGGCGTAGGTTTATGGTGAGAGGGAATAGTTTTAAAAAGGATCTGTGGTGTAGCTTTTGCACGCTGAGGGTGATGCATGGATGGAACTAGCTTTCAGAAGAAGTGACGGAGGCGGGTAAAATTATAATACTTAAAAGGCATTTGGATGAGTTTATGAAAATGAAGCGTATCGAGGGATGTGGGCCAAATGCTGGTAAATGGAACGAGGTCAGATCGTGATGTCTGGGCAGCATTGATAAGTTGGACTTAAGGTTCTGTTTCCCTGCTGTATAACTCTGACTCTATGACATGTTATTGGTGTGAAACAGTACACAGTCAGCAGAGTTTGGGATATGATGAAGTTTGGATTGAAAAATGGGAGGCTGAAAGTAAATATTTGAGTTTATGCAGATGGAAAATGCATGAATTAGGTTTATGTCTGAATAATGGTAAAGCATATATAGTGGTATAAAATGCTATATATAAAACAGACCCCTCCGAAAGAAGAGCAATATGGTCAGAAGTTCAACTTCACAAATGTCAAATGTGACATGTATGCAAACTGTCTCAGCCTCAGCCTCAGCCAGCTGATGTGCAATGAAGCCATAATCATTGTTTAGTATAAGAGTTACAGCGCAGAACAGAAGTATTAGAAATTGTGGGATTATTTGGGACATTTTCATATATCAATATCGACACCATGTGAAAATGATAAAAAATATTTGCATACGTGTCAATCTGCAAAAATGTATTTAGACTCGGATTTTCCAAATTGCCAGTAGCATTATTTAATAAATTTGTAAAAACATAAAGCACAACTCGTCTCATGCATGCAAATACAGCTGGTATTAATTACTAGACTTTGTGATAAATGGGTAAACGTAAACTGAGTTGACAATTGCACCGTTAGGAAGTAGTGGTATAAGTAGGTTGAGTTAAACGCGGATTTATTACAGAGAAATCATGTTTAACAAACCTGTTGTAGTCTAATTTTGAGAATACTACTAGCAGTGCAGATAAGTACGAGAGCAAGGAAAATATGGTGTATTGTATTTAGATTTGGAAATGTTTTACATTACAGCATTACACAAGAAGCTAATAATTAAAATTGAATCTTACGGAATTGTTTTAATATATTTGCATTACTATGGCATTGGACAAAATGTATTATTTTTATTAGCAGTGGTATTATGATCGGTACTACTAGATCCCTCTGCATGTTACAAATGTTGAGGGCTTTGACATTTATTGTATACTTTTCCTGCATTAGTTCTCCCAAGTGCATCACTTAATTTCTCTGGCCAAGCCTCTAGCCTACGTTTATCCTGCTCTATCCTCTGGTAATCCTTCTCACTATCCACAGCTGCCCCAATCTTTGTTTCATCCGCAAATGTACTAATGTACTAATCCACCTACATTCTCCTCTACATCATTTACAGTTATTAAAAACAACAGAAGTGCCTGATTCTTGTGGAACACCCACTGGTCATAGATCGACAACCTGAACAACACCCTTCCTACTCTAGACTTTGCTTTTTGTAACTAAGCCAGTTCTGTATCTATCTTACCAGCTCACAGCGGATTCCATGTGACTTTCTTTTGTCATAGAATCCCGACAGTGTGGAAACAGACCCTTCGGCCGAACAAGCCCACACCGACACTCAAAGAATTCCACCCAGACCCATTCCCCTATAACCCAGCTAATCTACACATCCCTGAAGACTATAGTACAATTTAACATGGCGAATCCACCTAGCCTGCACGTGTTTGGAAACCGGAGCACCCGCAGGAAACCCTTGCAAACACAGAGGGAATGTCCAAACTCCACACAGACAGTCAGCTGAGGGTGAAATCAAACCTGAATTCCTGGTGCTGTGAGGCAGCAGTGCTAACCACTGAGCCACTGTGCTGCCAGTTTCTCGTCTGGGATGAATTCTCTGATTTCAATCAAACTTTTTTATCATCCTATCATGAGAGATTTGTCAAAGGCCTTGCTCAAGCCCATATAGATAACATCTACCACCTTGCCCTCATCAATTGTCATTGCCAATTCTTCAAATAACTCATTAAAGTTTGTGAGATTCAACCTTCTCTGCATACAACTTTGCTGTCTATCGTTAATAAGTCCATATTTACTTTCCAAAAGTGATTAAATCCTGTCCCCAAGACTCTTCTCCAATAATTTACATTCCACGTCATGAGGGTCCAACCTTGTAATTTCCTGGATTATCCTTGTTGTCCTTCTTAAATAAAGGAACAATGTTGGTTATTATCCAAAACTCTGGGGCTTCTCCTGTGACAGAAAAGATCCAAAGTTTTCATACAAGTCCCAGTAATTGTCTGACCAGTTATCCTCAGATTTCTAGAGATAGATCACATCAGGGCATGAGGATTTGACTGCCATAATGCTTTTCAAGAAGCCAACACCTCCTGCATTTTTATACTGATGTGCCCTAGAATATCAACAATCTCAATGCAGACATTTGTTCATAAATGGGACACGTGTGTGGGCAGTATAGTCAGCATTTGCTGCCGACCCCTAATTTTCTTTGAACTCAATGATGTACTGGACCATTTCAGAGGGCAAGTAAGAATCTGTCATGTTGCTCTAAGTCTGGAGTCATAGGAAGTCCAGGTTGGCAGAATATGACAGGTTTCCTTTCAAAATAACTTTCGTGAACGAGATTTGCTTTGTGACATTAGATGATAGTTTCATGACAGAATTACAGAAGAAAGCTTCAGAAGTGTGGATTTTACTGATTTAATCCAAACTATTATGTGGGTCCAACACAAAAACAGCTGTGGAGAGAAACCAGAATTACAGCTTCTGGTCCAGTGATCCTTCTTGAGGCGGGAACCTCTCGGTCAATCTCTCTCTTAAAGAAACCAAATACACCTCTTAAAGTCATGGCATCGTCACACCTCCCCCCTTTTAAAAAAAATGAACAACCACCACACAATGATCATCTTAAGCTATTCGTACACAACAGTACATATATGTTATATTGACTCAAAGCGTGCAAACATTAACTACTACAGTTTATTTCACCAGAATGTCGCTTGGTCTCCAGGGGACTAACTATGAGGAAAGGTTAAAAAAAAGACTAGTATTGTTTTCAATGGAAACACGTTATTGGCAACATAAATGTCGAAATCTTGCAACACCAAAAACAAGTTCAAGGTTTCCTTCTCAATAATGGAATATTTCCGTCGATGATCATTCAATTACCTGGAAAAATAACAAATAGGTCTTTCTATCTTCTCATCATCTTCTTGTAAAAGTATGGCATCACTCATATCATTCACGTCGATAACCACCTTAAATGGCTTTGCATAATTCGGTGCAGCTAACACTGGAGAAGTGGATAACACAGCTTTCCGACTGTCAAACGCCTTCTGACAGTCCCCCATCCACTGAAGTTTTCTGCACTTCTTGAATAGCTCAGTCAGTGGAGCAACCACACTGTTAAAATTCAGCATGAACTTTCGATGAAAACCATTCAATCCCAGGAATCATAGCACTGCCCTTTCCATCGATGGCATGAGAAATTCCCACAAACCGTTGTTTTCACATTCTGTGTGGCCGTATGTCCATATCCAATGACATGACTTAGGAACGTGATTTGGGCTTCTGCAAACTCATTCTTAGCCAGGTTTACCACCAAGCTACTTTCCGAAGTCAATCGAACAGTTTTGATAGAAGCTGCAAATATTCCTTCCATATGTGGTTAAAAACAAAGGTAATTCGGTGTACATCACACAATTGGGTAAAAATGGCATAACTTTAAATTGGCACAGTCCATTCGCTATCATGAAAACTGAAATTGTCTTCAGTCCTGTGGATAAAGATACCTGCCAGTATCCTCTGAGTAAGTTCGACTTAAAAACATAAGATGCTTGTCCCACTTTCTTGCAAATGTAGAATGGGATATGAATCAGATTTTGAAACTGTGTTGACTTTGTGATAGTCCACAAACAATCGTTGGGTACAGTTGGTTTTGGAATCCTTACTGTAGGTGAGCTCCAGTCACTGTAACTCACTTTGATTAACTTGTCTTCGAAAATGCGTCCAATCTCTTTTTCAACCTGTGCCAATTTTAGAGGGTTAAGTCTGCAAGGAACTTGCTTAATTGTTGCATTTCCTCGATATCCTCAAGAACTTAAAAATCGGCGACAATGAGATTATGGTATCCTTTGACGTCACAGCTTTATTCCCACCTATTACATCCAACTATTCAGCCAAAGAACCACATTAGTAGAGGAAACAACAACGCAGATCAGCAACTCCATCAGCAAGGTCAAAGTACCTAAATTCCTAGACCTCTACTTCAACACACATTTTGTGTTTAATGGTCAAATATACAAACAGATCAACGGTACACCAGTGGGAACACCCATCTCAGCACTCATCGCAGAAGCAGTCATGCAAAGACTGCACTACACCACCCTCACCCACATTCGACCTAAACTGTGGATCCGGTACGTAGACGACACATTTGTCATTATTAAACGCAACAAATTAGAAGAGACCCAACACCCCATCAATAGCGTATTCACAGAGATTAAATTCACAAGGGAAGAAGAAACCAACAATCAACTTCCGTTTCTGGATGTTAAAGTAGAACGATTGACAAACGGGGTGTTCCAAACCTCAGTGTACGGAAAAGCAACCATACAGATCAAATACTCAAATTCCACAGCCACCACCCCAATGTCCACAAACAAAGCTGCATTAGGACACTATTTAAATGGGCCAGGACACACCGCAACATTCCAGAATTACGCCGTAAGGAGGAAGAACACTTATGCAATCTCCTCGCTTTAAACGGTTTTCCCTTCAACTTCATCCACAGATGCCTACATAACAGACAACAACAGGAGCACACAGTGCTACCTAACACACTGATCACACTTCCCTGCATCAGGAACATATCAGAACTGACAACAAGACTCCTAAGGGCACAAGGAATCGTGGTGGCCCACAAGCCCACAGCCACTCTATGACAAACACTTAAAAGGGGTAAAGAACCCATTCTCACATCATGCAGAACCAAAGTAGTTTACAAAATACCATGCAATGACTGCCACAAACATTACATCGAGCAGACAGGAAGGAAACTAGCCATCAGAATACACGAACATCAGCTAGCAGCAAAACGGCCCGATGAACTCTCCTTAACATCTATACAATCAGACAATGTAGACCATCAGTTTAACGGGGACAAAGTCACCATAATAGCCCAAGCCAAACATAGACACGCACTGGAATCCCTAGAGGAATGCTTCTCCAGCCATACTTCAATCAACAAGCATATAGAACGGGACCCCATATATAAAACCATAGAGATCAAAACCGGAAATGACAATACTCAACATAATGGACAGGGCAGTTTAAATTCCAAGCGGAACTTCATCGGAGGCTCTACGGAAAATATATCGCCTAGCATGGTGATGAAACGCCTGAGCAAATACAAGGCAGCTCGGCGAGCAAGTCAACAGCCTCATCCATAGCCCAAGTTACAGATCTTTGCCAATGCTATAAAGTTGCATGTCGCTATCTACATCATGCGTACTTCTCAGCTTATTCACACATATCTCCTCACGTGCTTGTAATGACTCTTTCAGGTCATTTCCATTTTCCACTGGAAGGTAACTCAATAATTTATCCCAACATTTTGAGAACTTCCCCATTTTCTAATTTAATTTAAGGAATGTGCAGTTCAAAATCATCTGAGCTTGGTTCTTCACTTTGCGTTGGAACCAGTAGCACATTATCCTTTGCTTTCCTTCCCTATGAAAATTCATTTTTAACATAATTAAATATGACACTGTGAGGTTTCTTTCTATTTGACATACTAATCAAATAATTCACAACATTCAATTTCCTTTTATTTTGATAAGGCCTACTAAACCTTATTTATATAGGTCCATCAACCACTGTAAGTAATATTAACACTTTATCTGCACTAGCAAAAAAAAATTGATTTCTTGCCTGCTTCCTGTTTCATCTCATGCTGTGCTACTGTTATGTGCTGTGTAGCCAACTCACCGACTCTATTTAATCTTTCCCTAAAAGTGGACACATAATCCAAATATGTGGTCTCTGAATTCTGATTGATTTAAGTATTTCTCCTGAATTAATTTGAGTGGTCCACTCACCTCATGCCTAAATCTAAAATAAATAAATTGAATTTAGTAGATTCATTTGCTACCTGCCTAATTGCAAAAAGTACAGATGGAATTCCTTTATCCCAGTTCTCTGGATTATTTTGACTGTGAGCCCTCAGTATGGTCTTTAAAGTTTGAAGCCACCGTTCTAATGCTCCCTGAGATTCTGACAGATCCGAGTGGATTGAATTGTTTTATTCCTAAACTATCCATAACTTCCTTGAATAATTTTGATGTAAAATTTGGCACTTGGATGATTGTATCTCCATCGCTAACAAAAGAAATTGAGTAACTCTTCTACAATCCTTTCAGCTGTGATACGGCATTGTGGAATAGCCCCTGGAGATCGATGGACACATACACTATGGCTAACAAATACCATTCCCAACTTTTTGTTTGAATTAGGCGTCCTACTCAATCAATTAAGACACTTGTAAACGGTTCCTAAAATGTGGGAATGGATGTTAAGCTTGCTGGTTTTATTGCTGCCTGAGGTTTTCTAATGATCTGACACATATTACATGTCCAGTAAAGATCAACCACATCCTTATGCAGTCCAGGCCAATAAATGTGCTTTTGTATTTTAACTTGAGATTTTCTTACTTCCAAATGACCTCCTATTGGTAATTCAGGTGCTACCCGCAACACTTCCTTTCCATAACCCACTGAGAATGCAACTTGATGAACTTATGCCCATTTCTCATCCACCTGAATATGTTACTTCTTGTGGCCTTGTGCCAAAATTTGGAACCTGATAGTCTGATATGGTAGTCCTGAAAAAAAATCAAGCATTACATTCAATGTCAAAGAGCCAATAACATTTTTGATTATATTCCAACACAGCAGCAAGATAAATAACGAAAAGTGGCAGCAAAGTGGTAGACATTCGGAAGGGTATGTCATTGGAAGGCCTCACTATTGACTTGAGGATCCATTAAGTCTCATAATGTTTGAAGAAACATGAGCAAGCAAACCTCCTGTTAATTGCAACCTAAACCCACCTCCAGCTTAGATTGTTAAATAATTGATTTTCCATGCTGATGTCTAATTATAAAAAGCACCGAGGGTTGAAAGGGCGTGGAATATGTTTTGTTTGAGGGGCTTCAATTTTGTCTCAATAATTGACCTATCTGATCGAGTCCAATACCACATTGCTGTTAGACTGGGTCTGCAGCGTGTGATGAGGTATCCAACAAGAGGGAAATCACTATTTGACTTCGTCCTGTCCAATCCACCTACAACAGATGCATCAACACAAGGCAGTTTTAGTAGGATTGACCTTTGCATAATCTCTGGTGGAGTTGACTTCCAAAATTGTCATTGAGGATTGTCTATATCATGAAACGTGGGAGATATTTCAATCATGCCTAGCAAATAAAATTAGAAGATCCAAGTTTCCCTATTGGTCATCTGCAGAATTAGAATTAAATTCGCCTCCAACGTGTTGCCACATGCTGGATTATTTCATTCCGTCATTACCATCAAACTTGGAAATCAAACTTGATTCAAAAGTATCGGAGCCATAGGGTGTTGGACGGGGGGTGGACAAGATCAAAATTCACGCGACAGCAGGTTGTAGTGTAACAGGTTTATTTGAAATCACAGGCTTTCTTGGCCCTGCTCCTTCATCAGGTGAAGAATGAGAGGGCGTGCCTGTAGCAGTATCAGACATGCCTTAAAACTGCGAAGTTGTTACATAGCACAATTTAAATGGCAAGCAGTATAAACATATTTTAACAGACAGAGCTAATAAATCCCCCAATAAATTCATAAGATCTAAATTAAGCAGTTCTGCCACACCCAATCAGGAATTGTGCGGACAATTAAACTGTTAACCATTCAATGCAAAGATATTGCTGAAGTATTTACATCAACCTACAACAAGAAGTACAGAGCATCTTTGCCTCGTCTTGAGGCCCTCATCATCACTGATGCCTATCTTCAGCCTACTCCATTCAGCCAACATGATGTCAAGTATCGAATAATTGTACTGAATATTGAAACGAGCTTGTACTCTGATAAAATTCTGGCAAATAAAACTGACGACATGTGTTTCAGAACTAGTCAGGTTGTTCCAAGGCAGTTACAACACTAGTATCCATCTGTTAAAGTGAAATATTCTGCAGGAGTGTCTGGTGAAGTGATGCAACTGATGGCACTACTGGACAAATGAGATCCCCGAATGAAATCTAGCCTGCTAGATTTTTTTTTGCTGTTAATTTTGCGGCCAGTCACCAAAACAGCCAAAGTGTCTTTTCTCCTTATCTTAAGCTCCAGGACATCTCTGTAGGAGTTCCTCAGGGTAGTGTCCCAGGCCAAACCATCTCCAGCTGCTTCATCAATGACCTTCCTTCCATCATAAGGTCAGAGGTGGGGATGTTCGCCGATGATTGCACAATGTTCAGCACCATTCGTGACTCCTCAGATACTGAAGCAGTTCATGTTTACATGCAACAAGATCTGGACAATAGCCAGGCTTGGGCTGACAAGTGGCAAGTGGCTTTCTCGCCATACAAATGCCAGGCTATGACCATCACCAAAGACCATCACCAATAAAAGACAATCTAACCACCGCCCCTTGACATTCAATGGTGTTAACGTCACTGAATCTGCTACTATCAGCATCCTGGGGGTTACCATTGACCAGAAACTCAACTAGACTCACCACATTAACATAGTGGCTACATGAGCAGGCCAGAAGCTTGGAATACCGTGGCGAGTAACTCATCTCCTGACTCTTCAAAGGCTATCCACCATCAACAAGGCACAAGTCACGAGTGTGATGGAATGCTCCCCACTTGCCTGGATGAGTATAACCCCAACAACACTCAAGAAGCTTGACACCATCGAGGACAAAGCAGCCTGCTTGATTGGCATTACATCTGCAACCATTCACTCCCTCCACCACTGATGGTCAGTAGCAGCAGTGTGTACTATCTACAAAGTGCACTGCAGAAACTCACCAAAGGTTCTCAGACAGCACATACCAAATCCACGACAACTTCCATCTAGAAGGACAAGGGCAGCAGATATATGGGAACACCACCACTTCCAAGTTCCCTTCCAAGTCACTCACCATCCTGACTTGGAAATACATCGTCGTTCCTTCACTGTCGCTAGGTAAAAATTCTGGAAGTCCCTCCCTAATAGTATTGTGAGTCAACCCACAGCAGGAGGAACGCAGCGGTTCAAGAAGGCAGCTCACCGCCACCTTCTCAAGGGCAACTAGAGACGGGCAAGAAATGCTGACCAGCCAGCGACGCCAACATCCCACAAAATGAATAAAAAATAAAAAAAAAAGTTGGCTGAACTGCTGGTTTGTGATGCAGATTGACGATAACAGTGCATTTCGATTTCCACACCAGCTGAGGTCACGATGAAAGTTCCACCTTCTCAACCTCCCATCTCACTTGAGCGACTGGGTGACTCTCAGCTTAAACCCACTCTCTCTACCATTCTCTCTCTCTAATTATAGTGCAGCCGTATGCTCCTTTGGGATTATGGCAACAACTAAAGTTGTAAAACAAACAAAAGGTTAAAGTAAACTTCCAAGCTAATTGATACGTCTAAGAAGGAAGAAGAAAGTAGCAATGTCTGTATATGAATGGAGCTAGTAACTGCTTGTCCGAGATGCACAACATTTTTAAGAAGCATAAATCAACAATCCAAATCTTATGTAAGTAACTTGTCAATATCCCATTGGGAAAAGAAAAGATTTTACAAGAATTCAAGATACATGAATTGATTTCAGCAATACAGCCCATTAAACCTGCTGTACAATTCAGTACTATCATGATTGATCTTGGGATTTGAGTTGACATTTTGCTCACTCCCCCTTGATTTCCTGACAGTCCAAAAATGTGCTTGACCACAAATTTCAAACTATATGTGTTAGTTTATTTTCTATTAAAATGCAAAAGCATCTCGAGCTATTGGTTCCTCCTATGAATAAGCATAAGGTACTGTACCTAATCGAAAACAAGTAGGACATTCACAGCTGCGCCAACGTGCAACACGATATGCTACTTAACATCGCAGTAAACTTGCCGTGGCACTCCAATGTTGACAGCTATGAATTTTTGAGTACATGTTCAACATATACTTTCTGCTCAGGTGTCCATTTCCTGAATGAAAGATTCTTGTAAAATAATGTTCAGAAATCAGCAATTCTACTTTCTGCATTATTATATTATGAATTAAGCTATTCAGTAGGATGATTAACGAACAAAATTATCCTATCACAGAAGTGAGCAATGGTATCAAGGCAGCAATTTAATGCAGATCAGTAATTTCATTTGAACTTAATGGGGTCCACATAGCTGTGGACCAGATGGCAGATGAGGAAAGAGTGGCAGACACCATTCTCTAATGACATTCTTAAATCAGATAGATTTTTGACCGACAGTCAATAGTCACATTGGTCACAATCGTCAAAACCATCATAATTCTCTAGAAGTATAAATTGAATTTAAATTCCTCCAGTATTTATGGTGAGAATTGAAATTATCTTCAAAGATCAACAATCTAAGTTTCTGGATTAACAAGCATGGGGCTGGATGAACATAACAGGTCAAGCAGCATCATAGGAGCAGGAAACCCTGACGTTTCGGGCCTAAACCCTTCATCAGAAAATCTGATGCTGCTTGACCTGCTGTGTTCATCCAGCCCCATGCTTGTTATCTCGGATTCTCCAGCATCTGCAGTACCTTTTATCTCTAAGTTTCTGGATTACTGGTTTTGTTTCATTGCCATTACACCATCACTTCGTCCGTGCGAATTCTGCATGTGGAATATTCAGTTACAATTAAATTATTCTACAGTATTGCACAATTCAGACACCAATAACCATGCACCACATGACTAGGAAATGCTGCTCCAAAGCGTGTAAAATTGTTCTTGCAACTTTTTTAAAACTTAAGTCTGAAGGAGCAGTCACTGTCATTTTTTCATTGATGATATTGATGATGGAGTGGAAAGACTTCATTTAAATTTGACAAAGTAACAGGATTCCAAGGGCTGAGACACAAATTGCATTAATAATATTACAATCGTGGATAGACCTTTAGTAGAGGACAACTAGATCTTTTTTTTTAGAAATACTCAGGCGTACAATCCTACAGAGCATTGCGAGGAAATTTTATTTTTGACCAACCCAAGTAATTATCAATTGTATTGATCAGTTCAATGGTGTTCAGACATGGGAAGAATTGAGCCAATTAAAGTAAACGTCAACGAGGTCAAAACTTGAAGAAAAGAAAAGAAATTGTAGAAATGCCAATTAAAGTTGCACAATAATAAATGCACGAAACGGTTCTCATTGTTCTCTGTGGAGGCACTATTGCTTTAAGAGTACGAGCTGTTAATGTTGACGGAGTCTTTTTATGTCGCTGTCAACCAATGAGGTGAATAAATGTGGCTGAGGATCCAGCAGCACTTCCCCTACACCAAACACTGTGCAGTATCGAGGAAACGAGGAACATTCTTCGCTCCACGCGCTCGATTCATATCTGAGAATACATTGGAGGAAATCTGCGGGATTTGTCTAAACGGGCCGAAACATTTTGAAAAAGAACTGCCGACATTTGAAGTAAAACACAGCTTTTTCTGAAATTCGCAAACCCAAGGTAACCAGCAGTTATATTCTCCTCTTCAAAATAAGAAGCTTGAAATTAATCTGAGAATCATTCAGTTATTGACAGTTATTTGAACCAAAATGGTATTTATGCTAAATTACCGCGAATCGCAATGGCTGGTGCATTACTTTATTCTTATATACCTCTCCGAGTCTGGACATGGAAACATTCGCTACTCAATTCCTGAAGAGTTAGAGGTTGGTGCCTTTGTTGGGGATATTGCTGAAGACCTCGGCTTGGATGTTAAACAACTGTCCGAGCGCATGTTTCGGGTTGCATCTGAAAATAAAAGACAATATTTAACTGTGAATTTAAAAACTGGAGCTTTGCTTATAAAGGAAAAAATAGACAGAGAGAAGCTTTGTGAACAAGGCCTCAGTTGCGCTTTAATGTTGGAGGCGGTGATCGAGAATCCACTTAAAATTTATCGCATTGAAGTGGACATTCTCGACATAAACGACAACGCCCCAGTTTTCCAGAGGAAGGAAGTTAACCTGGAAATATCTGAATTGACGCCGCTTGGAACGATCCTTCCACTTCAGAGTGCTGTTGATCCGGACACAGGAACCAACAGTGTTCGCTCCTATCAACTGAGCCCAAACCAGTATTTCACATTGAAATCACAATCAGACGGCGGGCAAGCTGGCATCCCAGAATTGGAACTGCAGCGAAATTTAGACCGAGAACAAGAACCGAATCTTGAACTAATGTTAACGGCGTTTGATGGAGGGAATCCGAAGAAATTCGGAACCGCACAAATTAAAATTACTGTAATTGATGCAAATGACAACGCTCCCGTTTGTGAACAAAGTATCTATCACATTACGATTGCAGAAAATACACCCAAGGGTACTTTGATTGTAAAAGTAACTGCCGTTGATAGAGACGAAGGCCTTAACGGCGACGTAATCTATTCTTTCAGTGATCACACTCCTGATAACATCCTTGAGGCCTTTACCTTAGATAAGGCCACCGGCGAAATTAGGCTTACTGGAATCGTGGACTATGAAGAATCAGATCGTTACCATATTTCAGTACAAGCTAAAGACAGGGGCCCACATTCAGTCACAGTATACTGCAACGTTTTGGTAACGGTTACTGATATCAACGATAATTCTCCTGAGATAATCATGACAACCACATCGAGCACGATTCCAGAAAATGCTTCACCGGACACTGCCGTCGCTGTTCTTAGAATTACAGACCGAGATTCTCAAAATACAGCAAAGGTTTCCTGCATAATTCGCAGAGATATCCCGTTTAAGCTCATAAGCTCTGTAAATAATTACTATACATTAGTCACACAGGGACTAATAGATCGTGAAATGGTATCAGAGTACAATATTACAATTATATGTAAGGATGCTGGATCCCCTCCACTGTCGACAAGCAAAGCAATAAAAGTTCAAGTTTCGGATATAAATGACAATGCGCCACGGTTTACGCAGCCCTCCTTCACCATGCATATAACAGAAAACAATGTCATTGGTGCTTCAATTGGTTCTGTATCAGCCATCGATCCAGATTCCAATCAAAATGCCGAACTTTCATATTCTATTTTGGAGAGCCTAATGGACAATTTGCCTGTATCCACATTCATCTCCATAAACGCTGTCAACGGTGTGATCTTCGCTCGCCAGTCTTTTGATTTTGAACAAATAACAAGTTTTGAATTTCACGTGAAAGTAACGGATGCTGGGTCTCCTCCACTCAGCAGTAATGTTACTGTCAATGTGATGGTCGTGGACCAGAATGACAATGCCCCTGTGATTGTGTCGCCTTTGCCAGAAGGAACCGCAGTAGAGGAAACAATACCGAGATCCGCTGACCCGGGTTACTTAGTGACAAAGGTTACAGCTACGGATGCCGATTCTGGTACGAACGCCAAACTTTCTTACCAACTTCATGTCTCCAGTGACAAAAGTCTATTCACAGTGGCTCAGGAAACAGGAGAAATATGGACCATTCGCCACATTACACACAAAGATTCACTCCGGACAAAAATCGTTATTTTGGTGAGTGACAATGGAAAGCCATCCCTTTCATCGACACTAACTATCAATGTATCTCTACAGGACGATACAACAGAAATTGTATCAAACGCTGGAAGTTTGGGGACCACTGGACCATGGAAATCCGATTTGAAATTTTACCTAATGATTTTATTTGGTACAACCTCATTTATTTTACTCTTGGCTATTGTTTTTCTCAGCATTAAGGTCTGCAGAGGCAGAAATGAAGTCATCAAAGATTTCTGCTGCTTCTCAAGGAGAAACTCTCTCCATGGAATTCAAAGGGCAAGCGTAAACCTACAGATACCCCCTAACTATACCCAGCCTTATGACAGCGAGAATCTTCCACAACAATTTCGCTATGATACCGTCATGAATGATTTACTGTTCCTAAAGTTACATGATTCGGCTGCATCAATGATTGATGTGAAGACTGGGACCTGTGTTTCTGCAGAACATAAAAAGGCATTAATTTCTAGAAGCAAGGACACGGATTACAAGGTGAGAGTTGTTTTCCTAAATATATCTTGGGCACTTAAGAAAGAAAAGAATAGATATTAGAATATACAAGTGGCAAAAAGTAAATAAAATAAGCTCTAACTACGTCAAGTATAATTTCAAGCAACTCCTTAAATGTGATGATAAGCATTGGAGTGATTGTCTATTAAACTTAAAAAATGTTATTAAATGAAATTATTTTAATACATACATAGTAATAGCAACATCTAAAAACACAGTCATTGACAAGGGCGTAACGTGAAGAATTGGTGGTTTTGAATCTTTAGCAATAACCTGTATAATTCCCATTCTGGTCAGTTTCATTGAGCATATAACCTTTCCTGACCTTAAGCTGTTAGCGATTATTTGGTGATATAGGTAATCAGAGAAGGCTGGATGGGAAGTAAAAATAAGACCGAACATGTCAATTATTAATTGAAATTCCAACAAATCCATTTTCAACATGTTCTAGTGGCTCATAAGTTTTTTGGACAAGCCAGTCATACTAACATTACATTAAAAGCACTGAAATGAATCAATAATTGTACAAGATAAGGAACAATAGTGAATCAAACAAGAACTACGGCTTCAGAAGTAGAATTGTGAAATTGGAACATATAAGTTCGAAGAGATGGTTGCAGATAAAACTGTTTCTGTCAGGCAGGGTGAGTGCATATTTATGGGGTTAACAGATCAAGAGTAGGCTATCCAGGGCCTCAAGATTGTTCCAGAATTTTATGCAATGATCATTGACCACAGCGGCAAATTACTATGCTATATCTTGCTCCCTTGGTGCTAGTAACGAGAACGCAATCGATCTGTCTTTAACTTACTTATTGACTCAAAATCTTCAACATTCTAGTTTAAATAACCGTCAGATTGAAGCAATTCCTCTACATCTAGTTCTAAGTAGCTCAACTTTTATTCTGAAACATGGTTACTTGGTACGACATTTCACAACCTGTGGAAGCAACTTTTCTGCATTTACTCTGTCTACCACGTTAAGAACTTTGTAAGTTTATTTCAGACCGTCTGTCACTCTTCTAAACTTCAGACATTACTCGGACATTCTCCTCAATCTCTACTTATAAGATTGTTTCACAATTCCAGGAATCAGTTTGTTGAGCCTCTGCTGCACTTGATAAATGGCAAGTCTGTCATTCCTTTGGCAAGGTAGCAAGAACTGCGCACAGTACTCCAGATACAGGTACACTAATGTCTTGTACAACTGAAACAAATCTTTGCAGCTGTCCTCAAATCTTCTCTAACGAAAAAGATTTGAATTCTGAATTGTTTGCTGCATCTACATGCCAGTTTGTAGTGACTGATGAATAGAACCACCTTGGTGCCTTTGGACGTCAATACTTTCTAATAGTTCACAGTTAAAAATGCACCACACCTTGATTCCTCGTTGCAAAGAAGATAGGTTTGTGCTTCTTGATATTCAATTTGGAGTGATTTTGCCTGCTCATTCGGCCTATCAAAATCCAATTTAAGCCTTTAAAATTCATTAACAAATTTCACTTCTACCCTTCGCATCTCATATTTTCATCATGTTTTGTAACATTTGCATAACCTGTATGTGGAAATTTTGCTATGTCCTCATCATTGATATGGATTTTGAACGCTGGGGCCCAAGTATTGACCCTTGTGGTAACCACTGATTATAGCCTTTTAAGTCCGAGGATGATCAATTTGTTCTTGCTCCGTACTTTTGCCTGTAAAACCCAGTCCATGTTATCAAATTAATCCGAGCCCAAAGTGTTTTAATTTTGTTGCCTAATCTCCTTTATGAAAAATCTTTTAAAAATGCAATTCTAAACATTTGCCCCATTATGAGCGCTACAGTAACGTTTTGATTTTAAAAAAAACTCAAGTTCGTAAAAAAGAAATTCACCCTCATAAATTCATTTTGACCACTGCGGAATTCATATGATTTTGAAAGATGAACAGCAATATATCCATTAACTCTACACTCATCGCTTTCAATGCAGGACAAGGGTCTTCAGAGCCCGGGGGCTTTGGCAACTTTTAATCTTGTTAATGTATTCTATATAACTTTTTGACGCTCTATGACTTACAGACCCTCCTTGGGCTTGATTGTGTAGCTTCTAATCCAGAGGGACATTTTTATCACTGAACCACATGAACTTCTAGGTGCCACATAATTAATTTAAATTGCATACTTGCGATACTTCAGGAAGAAGAAAACATTACATTACCACTGAGGAGGAATAAGTGGCTTACCGAACGAGTAATTCTGTTCTTTTTTTTTTAAAGTCAAATCTTTGTGCCCATGAAAAATGGGATAAGAATGAATGAAGAAAAGGGATACAAGCATAACACAGCCTGACAAGCATGTGAATTCGGCGAGAGTGTACCTGAAAATGCTGGAAGCTTGATAGGCAAGAAATGTTGAATAAAATATTATGCAAAATGGAAGGAAATATTACGTTCAAGATAACTATATGAATACTGAAATACTTACATTGATATTTAAATGAATCATAATGGAAGAAAATTAATTCGTGTAAAAGGACATATTTGATGGCTTGAAAGAATCGTGGCATTATTGGGAGAAAGCACGGAACAAAATAGTCAAAGTTTTGAAGTTTGGATGCTACTATACTTTTTTTCCTGTTATCAGAAAATGCGAGACAAATTACTGTCACATGATTTCTTCTGAAGTAGTGCAGAACTGCTTCTTGTTCATTTTCAAGAACAGATCAACAATATTGTTGCATTATTGGAAGGCAATAATACAGCCATGCAACATAAATTAGAGGATACTCTATTTTCAGAGGCGACAGTTGTTCATGCATCTGAGATATTTAAGTCTTAACAGACGTCAACAGAAATTATTATGTGCTCAAGTTTCGATTTTCAAGACTAGCAACAAGGAAGGTCTTAAAGAATGTAAAAAAAAACTTGCTTCATTGAATAAAAAGAGACGAGGAAATACTGTAAGGACATTTTTGTTATGTTGCTGGACAAGTCATCCATAGGCATAAACATTGATGAAAATTCAAGACACATCATGTCATTTGGAAATTGATGCTGCGTTAGTTCAGGAAGAATCTGGAATTAAACGATATTTTTCGGTATTAATAAATACGAAACTAGACAAATGTTTTATCAATCCGCCAGATTTACTAAAGTAATTTAGGGAGAGAAATTCCAATTTCCATCTGATACGAGTTTAACTTCAGACTTTGTGTAACTGTTTGGTTTTTAATTGAACTCTTTAAAAGTTCCAGCAAGACACTGTCGTTTATTACCACAACGTAAATGTCAATAAAAAGGTAAAACATTTTAAGTCAAATGGGCAGCCAGACAACTTTTACGATCTAGTAATCCTCCGCAGTAATCTTTATGCTCCTGTGAACATTGGGAGATCAGGGAAAACCTTGACATAGCTTGGATCACATATGTTTACCTTTCCACACTCACCTGGCACCGCAACCACCATTGTTTGCATGGATTGTCACATAAACAGAGCAACACCCATCAAAATGCTTGTCACTGTGTGCGTGCACGAAAACATGTATGCTCTAAGAAGTTATAAATGGACCCCATGAATCTTCAAGTATCAGGCAAAGTAGGGAAATTACATTTATTGTTAGTTAGCTTGTACTGTCTCACCCTGCTGATGAAACATTATTCCCCATATTCACAGTCACTACAAAGACGCTGTGAGTGTACAAATGGAAGAACAATTATTATGAGTGGGATCCATCTGCATCTATTACCAAAATGGATCAATAACGTCACTGCTAGCCACCTCGTGAAGGTCAAGGTTAGAAAAATAGCCCTGCTTTGAATGATGTATAAACTACATAGCAACGAACCTACATGAGAACACCATCAACATTCTACCTGTCTGAGGTAATTGGTATTATTGAAAGTTGTCTAACACTTCTGGAAGCAACTCGTCATACAATCAGAGGTGCTGTGTTCATCCAGCTCTACACCTTGTTATCTCAGAGTCTCCAGCATCTGCAGTTCCTCCCATCCCTAGTCATACAATCAACTGTGCTGCCTGAAATGTATTGTTGAGTTGGTAACTCCAAGCGTAGTCACTGAAGACTGGACTTAAGAGACTTTGTGCACCATTTGCAGAAACAGCTTCCAGAAAAATGTATAATCTCGTAGCCTGTCACATTACTCACCTTACAACAGGGATCAATTTTGGACTGTAGTCTCCAATAATAAAAGAATGAGTGCTAATGATGCCATTGGAACAGTAAAACTACAGGATTAAAAATTCTCGTGTTCAGTTCTGAACACAGCGTCAACGGAGAAGGCAAAAAGTCTAAAAACGTGGTGAAAGTGCAGTAACTTCATACTGAATGCAGAGTGGCAAACGGAGGCATCGTTTCAATAAAAGAACGGCAAGGAGCTTAATTCAGAACAAAGGGCAAAAGAGGACCCAGATAGTCTTGTTTTATTTAGAGCACTGACACGTGTTCGTTTTGGAAACTGTGTCCAAAGAGGCCGAGTGTGAAAACAAATACAAGTGTGATGCTACATGGAACCTATAAGTTTATTGATTGGAGAGAGGGTCTTGTTGGAGACTGAGTTGAAATACCTTAAAACTATATAAAATCTATAATTTTAAAGATGAGCATCAGCTCGACTTTAGAAAGGAAGAAAAGTGATTAAATTAAATCAAGGCAAATTGAAATATAATTATAAAATAAAAGAAAAGGAAAATTAAGTCCAGGCAAGCGCTGTAAAGTTACAAGTAAGTCTCTGTTGTGGTAAGTTTAGAGTTATTCTAAGGGGAACAGTTAATTTCCAGAATTAGGAGATAGCAAGTTAACTGAGAAAAACGGAGTGTTCATACTGCGGTGCATGGGAATTTACACTCACCCAGAGTCCTTGTTGAGCATCTGTGATGAGGAGGGATATCGAATTTTGTGGAGGTAGTCACACCGTTGAGTAGAATTTTACAGAAAGGGATTGAATGTGTGATCACTCGCATTTATACTACTTTGAATGGCTCTGCATAATTAGTTGTGGCTGAGACTGGGGCAATGGTGATTACAATTTTCAGGCTGACATTCCTGCGTCCATTGAAATATTCTGCATATCTTCAACGAATCAGTCGATGGAGCAACGACACTACTAAAATTTTGTACAACCTTCTGATGAAAATCACTCCATCCCAGGAATTGTAGTACCTCCCTCTGCATCAATGTTATGGGAAACTCTACAATGACCCCTATTCTCACATCTCGTGAGACCATCTTTCCCGATCCAATGATATGGCCCAAGTACGTGACTTGGGCTTTTGCGAACCACTCTTAGCCAGGTTTACCACCAAGCCACCTCCCAAAACCGATAAATCAATTCTGATAGATGCTCCAAATATTCCTTCCATGTGTGACTAAGCAATCTCCAGATAACCGATGTACACCACAAAATTAGGTCATCCCAAAATGAATTTATTGGTTAGTCATTGAAACGTGGCTGGTGTATTTTTCATGCTAAATGGCATGACTTTAAGTTGGTACAGTCCATTCAGTGTTGCAAAAGCCAAAATTTCCTTTGACCTTTTAGATAAAGATACCAGTCACTATCCTTTAGGTCCAACTTTGAAATATAAGTTACTGGTCCTACCTTTCCAATATAATGTTCTAGACGAGGAATAAGATATGAATCAGATTTTATAATTGTATTGTCTTTGTGATAGTCCACACAAAATCGTTGGCTACCATTTAGTTTTGACACGATTACTCTGAGAGAGCTCCATTCACTGTAATTCACTTCGATTACATCGTCTTTGAGCATACATTCAGTTTCTTTTTGAAACTCTGCAATCTTTAGAGGGTTGGGTCTACAAAGATGTTGCTTAATTGGTACAGAATCTCCTATATCTACATAATGCATGATTAGAATAATATTTCCCAGCTTATGTGGTCTCTGAACTCTGACTCACCACTGTGTCCTTATTTGATTTCAGTGCTCCTGTCACCTCAAGCCCAAAAGCTCATTCAAATTAAGTGAATTTGTTCGAATATTTATTTACACCCATAATTGCAAAAAGTGATGACTATCTATGATCCACCTATATCAGTGCCAAGGGTAAACTGTATTCCTGGAACTGAAAATTTCTCCATTACCCCAACTATACCTTTTCAATGGACTCTCCAACCTCACTTTATATAATGGAACACTATTCTTCTCAGTATGAATTCCATATGACTACCTTTTTCTGGCAATGCTCCTTTTGAATTACGTATGTCCTCATCTATCACCATCAAAGATTGACTTGCTCCCGAAAATCTTAAAATTTTAATTTCCTTACCTACTCCTCCTAGGAGTAAACCTTACCATCACAAGTAAATTCTTTAGAGTTATCTGGCAGTTTCTTCTCAAACAACCCCTGAGTAGACTACATTCTTTTGCAGGTTTTTAGCTTCCACTGTGCTTTCCTTTGCCACTTCAACAAAACTCACTGGATTATTCCATTTCCCCACATCTGTCTTCCCAGTGCTGTTTCCAAACCACCAATACTGCGACTTCATATAGCCTACTTTATTACAGCGAAACACCTGAGGTTTTTTTTTTACTTCTCTTTCTATCTCATGGGTTTCCTATTTACCCTCACTTTTAAATTGTCTTTACTATTTTAAACGAGATCTCCTTTTGCTTTACCGCCTGAGGATTCCTCTTTTCGTCAATTCATAACCCTTACAGACTGAAATTGATTTCGGAAATCAAACTTTGATTTATGGTCCAACTCATCTGCCATTTCCGCTGCTAATCTTGCAGTCTTAACTCTCTGCCCTTCCATATCAGTTTTCATTACTTCAGGAAATGATATTTGAACTCCTCCAAAACAATGGCCACTCTCAACTGCACATGTTTGATCAACTTTCAATATCCTTATCTACCTATCAAAACTACTTTCTTTGATACTTTCAAAGGTCCTCTCCTTAGATTACTAAAATGTTGTCTTTAGGCTTCTGGTACTAGCTGAAGCACTTAAGATGGTAATTTTCACCTTCTACTCCCCAGGCGTGTCCTTTGTCTAGCTCCAACTACCAATTTTATTTGGTCAAAAATACACAAAAGCCTCTGCACATTTCATCTGTTTAATCACTTTCTTAGATGAAATTAGTAAAGGCTTCTGCATCCTTCTTGTCAAACTTGGGCAACACTTGGACATATTTAAACAGATAACCAGCAGGCCTTTGGCTATGATGGGATTGCTCTTCATCACTGTCCTCATAACTACCCCCACCTTTTGCCTTCACCTCTGCCATTTTAAGTCGACTTTAAGTTTTCAGTTCCAAACTCTGAAATTAAAAATAAACTCTCTCTTTCTCCCTTCTGCTAGGGCCTTCCTTTCTTTTTCTTTTCCCTGTGCTTTTATTCGTAATTCAAACTGTTTCATTTCCTTTTCATGTTAAATCTGTTACATTTTCAATTGAATTTTGGCCATTATCAAAGATTCCGATGGCATTCCTGTCAATTAGAAATGATGAGTGACCTCACCAGTTATTTCCCTTTCCCAACAGACACAGGCAATCTCCATTTCAGCTTGTTAGACAATTCCAAAAGCTTTGCCTTGCTTACTTTTTGTAAAACTCCCGAAGTGACTTCTTCCACCACCAAGAAACTCTTAGTGACTGAAAGAGCGATTGTTAGACAAGGCACACCTGTTTAAAACAACTGAATTTAAAACCAAAGAAAAAACTGACACTTAACTCTCACTGCCTTTAAGGCCAACAATCCTAAACCCAACCTGGAATTAGAAACTTCAATCCTGACAAGAGCACCCAATTTGTTATGGTCTAGATCAACCCCGTCAAAATATATTCAGGAGATCGTCAAGATCAGAACGTTTTATTTTAAGGGCAAGTGCCAGGTGTTGCATTCTAGATGCAATTCGATTGGTCAGAAAACCAGGTTTGAAGCAGAACACACTTTATTCATATACTATACTTAAAATACAACAGAAGAAAGAAGAAATTGGATTAACTTAACTCTATTTGAAAACTTAGCAGAATAATAAAGTATTTAACCACTAAAGAGTAAATGTTCTAATATAGTCTTATCTAACAAACACCCCTTTGACAAAGTTAAGTTCAGAAAAATAGATTGCCTCAAAGGCAATTTTCGAGTCCAGGAGAAAAAGATCAGGGCTCTGAGGGCGAGAGTAGCAGAGAAAGATACACTGCAGCTTTCAACTACTGAAAAAAATGAAACGAAAATGAATGTTCTTCGGGAGCTTTC
Source organism: Ginglymostoma cirratum (assembly GCA_024137785.1). Classification (NCBI taxonomy): domain Eukaryota; kingdom Metazoa; phylum Chordata; class Chondrichthyes; order Orectolobiformes; family Ginglymostomatidae; genus Ginglymostoma; species Ginglymostoma cirratum. The sequence goes on from JAHRHZ010000250.1 coordinate 1,241,469, forward strand.
CGCGTCCATTAAGGCTGCTTCTGTTGTTCCTATTAAGAAAAACCTCAAAGGTTTCCAATAGGCAGCTCGGTACCTCTGACGTAGAGCCTCTCTTCAAATAAAAAGTAAAACGCAGGACAAAATGCAACTCTTAAAACCATAGTATCTTCACATCACAATGCAGTCGAAGAAAGCTAAGTATTGTAGGATTCTCCTGAGCCTTTCATTCTTGTCAATCAGTGAGTTATTTTGGAAAGTTTTGGAAGTGATGGTTACTCAAGGGATTCCAGCAAGAGATAGGTCCATGCGCTGAGGGCTTTTCAGATGTGGGCGGAAGGAGGAGGAAAAATAATGTTCAAAGGCCAATTGTTTATGAATTTCATTGCCAAAAAATCGGACAGGTATTTCTGAAGCATATACTTTGACTTTGTGATGGTGCGTTGTTACCCTGATGCCAGAGTCAACATTATCAAGGAACAGCTGCAGGACATCTTTCTCGGAGAGGGGAATCATCCAAAAGATATGTATTGCATTGGTACGAAAATCATGAAGGAGAATGTGGTGGAGGTGCGCTGATATTATGGGGTGGAATCAGTAAAGAAGGACTTCAGATTGAAGGTACAAAAAGTGAAAACTGTGTTACTGGCACATAGAAACAAAGAGGGGCAGAAGATATTATTGAAATCTATTCATAGGTCACCAAAATGTCGGGGTCTTGTTGGGTCATAGTACAAACTAGGAGTTGAGAGACACTTATAACATGTGCAACGTAGTAATCATAGATAAGTTCAACAATGGGCTGGGCGTATAGGCTGATCAAATCAATTGAGCACCAAAGCTGTGGAGCAGGAGATTCTGCATTGTGGTAAGAATGGCTTTCTACAGAAGCTCGTCGAAAATTCAAAAAGAAATCGTCGGCTATTTTGGATGAGTGTAACGTAAAGAATAATGGATAATCTATAATTTACTTCTAAAGGTACTTCTTTGGATAAGTGAGTAAAATATTTCAGAAGGCTGTAGTTAACAGCCAGAAAGTTAGCTCTAAAGTAAGAGCGTTAGATTTGAATAAAGGATGCCATGACCGCAAAAGGGAGGCCATGGCCGAGTGGTCTTATCGCGAGACCAGTAACCCAGCCAATGCTTTGGGGAACTGAGTTCAAATGTCGCCATGGGGAAAAAAAATTGAAACTAAGATTCAAATGATTATGATCACGAACTTCCCCACGTCACTTTGTTGACGGTTGGGAAGAAAACATTTGATTAACCAACGCCTTTCAAAGAAGCAAACTAAGTCTTACTTGGTCGAGCCAACAGCTGATGCTAGATCCACGGAAATGCGGTTGACTCTTGACTGCCCTCTGGGAAATTAGAGATACGTAATAAATGCTGGACTAACTAGCAATGTCCACATCCTATGAATGAATAAAGAAAAGAGATGCAAGTTTTTGGGAATGACAAGAAGAAATACAGTAAAATTATAGTATGGTACAGACAAGTAACATTTAAAGTCCTATTAGATGGATTACAGCAGCAAGACGTGAAGGTGCCAAAACACAAAAGGGCAGTTAAGCTTAAAAAGACAATTGAAGTATGTGTACGTTTAAGATAAAAAGCTTATGAAGTGGAAAGTAACTGGTTTGAGAAAGTTTTGAGTATCAAAAGCTTATGAAGTGGAAAGTAACTGGTTTGAGAAAGTTTTGAGTATTTAGAATAGAGCGAAGGAACAAGAGACTAATAACGAGTGAGAGAACAGAAAACTTATGTGCCTCGGATCACAGCCTGTATCTAAGTGGTTCTTTAAAGATTCGGGTAAATATAATTAAGAGAAAACTCAACAACAGTAATTTGCTTAAATATGAATGTCTGTTAAGTAATAATAATGATTATAATGGCAATGATAAACGATTATAGTGGTATTAATAAATGGGAATGGAAAGAGAGGAAAAAGCAAAAAGTCTCACGCCTTTCCAGAAAAGGAAACTCTCATGTTTGTCTACCTGTCGAGGTCACCTCAGTTGATGGCTAAGGTTCATTCCTGGCATCGTCCACGATTCCGAGCCGAGGTGAAGTCCAGCAGCAGCATTAAAATTCCTACAGTGTGGAAATAGGCCCTGTGGCTCAACCAGTCCACACTTACCCTTGAAGCATCCCACCCAGACCCATCCCCCTATAACCCACACACTGCTGAACACTACGGGCAATTTACCATGACCAATCCACCTAGCCTGCACATCTTTCGACTGTGGGAGGAAACCCACGTAGACACGGGGAGTAGGTGCAAACTCCCCACAGATATTCACCTGGGGTTGGATTTGAACCCAGGTCCCTAGTGCTTGGCTGTAGGAATCGTCAGTGCATCCGTAACCCTTCACTTTCTGGAATAATTGCTGCAGATTGAAAAGTTGAACATATCACCGCGCCATTTAAGAAAGTAGCAAAAGGGTAAGTAGGGAACGAAAGGCCTTCAGCGTTGCATGACTAGTAGGTAAAATGTTCGTACATCATAAAGTACGTCAGGAATCGATAGCTGAATATAAAATAAAGATAATCTGATTGGGCATAATGAACATGCATTTGCAAATGGAAAGTTGTGTTTGACAAGCTTGTTGAGTTTTGTTTTAGGATGTTACTAACAGAATTGGTTAGGGAAGTTGATGAATGTGGAATATTTATACTTTCAGAGGCTTTTTTGGTAAGGTGACCCAGAGAAAGTTGATGTGCAAAATCAACACATTAATACAGGATGTAGTATGTATTAGCTAACAGATATTAAGAAAAAAGAATCAGCAAGTTCCAATGCATAATACATTCTTGTGTTGACCAACTGACCACTGACAAGAAACAGCACTTTGACTGCAGAAGTTTGTAATATAGCTTAATGTTTTGGTCGTAGTCACTGACTGTAATCTTACCAAATTTGAAGATGATGCGAGATGAGCAGAATTAAGCGTTTTCACGGAAATATAAAACTACTCGGGAGGACTTGGTCAGAATTAATGACTGGATAAGAACACGGAAGATAGGATAGAATGTGGAAAAATCTGTGGCCATTCACTTTGGGAGGAATTCAGAAGTCACAGAAGTTTGTTTTCTCTAATTAACTCCCTCTACCTGAATTAATCGGCTCAAAGGTCATCCCTTCACTTCTTATTCAGCTGTTGACACTTTAATCCTAACATTTGACACTTTTGATCACCTGCAAAGACTCGTTAGTCAGCCTGTCGACACTCCACTCACACTACTTGTACTTATCTTTTCACGTCTTAATTACCTAGAATTATCTTGTTACTATCTCTCCGCCTATATGTTCTGTGTCCGTGCACTTCTGTCCAATTCACCTGGTGAAGGAGCAGCTTGTGAATCCAAGTAACCCTTTTAGACAGTAACCTTGTGTCGTCTGACTTCTGAATTGCCCACCCTAGTCTAATACAGGCACCTCTACATTTGGGAGGAAGAACAGATGTGGAGAATATTTCCGAAATACTGAGGGGCTGGCAAGTATAAATATGCCAAGGAACTTGAGTACCTTGTAAATCATCCACTGAAAGGTAACACGCAGTTGTAATAATCTTTGAGTGCAGAAGTACCAGCGTTCCATCCTCCGACCCTTACTATTTAAAAATATATATTCATGACGTGAAAGTGGGACAGAATTCCCGAAAGCCAAATTTGCAGCTGACTCCAAAATAGGTGGAAACGTCAGTTGCAATGCAGAAAAAAGAAAATTATAAAATGAAATGGATAATTTAGGTGAATGAGCCAAAAACTGGCAAATAGTGTTTTATAAGGATAAATGTGAGATTATCAATTTTAATGGTTAAAAAAAGAAAGGCAGCTTGTTATGTCAGTGAGGAGAAACGTCACAATATTTCAGTAAGAAGGGATCAGGGTGACCTCGTGCATGAATTTCAGAAAACTAATATGCAGGAACAGCAAATAATAAGTAAAACCACTTGATCTTTGACATTTTTGCGAAAGAAGTAGAGAATAAACGTAGGAAAATGTTACTGCAACTCTCCAGGACATTAATGAGACTGCCCGTGGAGCGTTGTTCACAGATTTGGCTCCTTATTGAATGGCAGATGTAGTTCCATTTCCGAGGTGAGGAGTTTGTCTTATGAAGTAACTTGAGCAGCTTATTCCGATATATTATTGGGTTTAGAAGAATGGGAGGAGATCTGTTTGGGATATTTCAGAGAGTAAAGGGTATTGACATTGTAGACGAAGAAATGATGCTTCCCCTTGTCAGGCAACATAAAATGAGAGTTCATAGTTTCAAGATAAGGGATGGCAGACTTAAAACAAAGATGATGAGAAATCATGGATAACAAAGTGTGGAGCTGGAGGAACACAGCAGGCCAGGCAGCATCAAATGAACAGGAAAGCTGACGTTTTGGGTTGGGATCTTTCTTCAGACCGAAGCGTCAGTGTTCCTATTCCTCCGTTGCTACCTGCTGTGTTCTCCAGCTCCACATTTTGTTATCTTTGACTCCAGCATCTGCAGTTCTTGCTATCTCGTGATGAGAAATCATATCTTACAAAGTGTGTTCAATCTGTGGAATTCGTTACTCCAGAGAATGATTGATGCCAGGACAGTAAATTTAAGTAGCAGATAGACATAGTTTTAGTTTGTAGTGGTTTGAAGGATTACAGAGAATGGGCAGGAAGTTGGAGTTGAGGCCAACATGGGGTCAGCCATGATAATATCGAATGGCAGAACAAGCTTGAGCAATTGAAATGCCTACTCTTGTGTTTAGTTCTTATTTTAGGAAGGGTGTTTGTATCGACGAAGTGCAATTCAGTTTCATCAGATTTGTTTCATTAATGGCACGACAGTCCTTTGAGGAATGTGCATAAACAGGGCCTGTATTCTGTAACGATTTCAGTAAAGACAGGTGAATCCATTGAAACCAGGAAACAAATTGAAGTGGTAGATAGGGTAGATGGAGATGAGATATTCGTTGAGAAGTCTAGAAACATATGGCGCAGCTTAAAATTAAGGGGTGACATCTAGGATCGAGATGACTAGAAAATCTTTCCTCAGAGGTAATGAATATTTCGATCATTCTCCCTCAAATTTTTGTGATTGTCATTCTGTCGATACGTTTAAAGTAAAATTGGATACATCTCTGATTACTAATGGCATAAAAGTTATGGGGTTAATGAGGATGAAAAAGGGTAAAAATCTTTGATAAAGTATGGTCTTATCAAATGGCAATGCAGGCTCAACGGGCTGAACATCCTACTCTTGTTTCTATGTTCACATGCTATCATTGCCTGACCCTAATGTGCCACGGAAGATATACCATATTTCTTAGCCCAAGCGGTGTTTTTTTTTAAATCTAGGTCGTGCACATAACAAATGAGCTCTTTGTTATTTAAGTAGTTGTGTAAATGATTAACTGAAATCTATGCATATTCAGTAAAAGTCCACACTGCTGACCTGAAGAATCTGATACAATGTGATTACAAGAAGACAAGTAAGCAAGAAAATGCAAGTTTGACAGCTTTTAACTTGCCTACAAGAAGCAAGATAAATGCAATCGAAACATTGTGTTCTCACGCCCATGAGTCCCTATTCATACAACATGTCTTAAAATGATGACATTGTTACTAAGAGTGAATTCGTGAGCAATAATTTGCCCACTACCTTTTTTTCGTTTAGTTTTGATTTAGCTAATTCCACAATAAAGCCTTTCTAATTTTATATCAACGATCTTGACAGTGTCAAGATCGTTGACAGTGTCTGCCACTGACTCTGAAACAACATTGGTTGGTGTATAGAATCAAAGATCTCCAGATGTTCAATTCAATAAAAGTAAGAGAAAATGTTCCACATTGGCTGAAATCATTGTACTGCTTGGTTTAATAGTTGTAGTTTTGGAAACTAATCCTTCCAGCACCAATATGTTTCTGCAATTTGTTTACAAAAATGTTTTGGTACAAATAATGTTCAGATTTCCTACATCAGCATATTGCTTATGTTTCCAAACCCCTTGTTTTGCAAATGTAAAGCACAATCACTGTGTCAGCACCCCTTTTCTCTGCTCTACAATCCTCAGTTTATTACTCCAGAAAGTATTGGTACCACCTAGAGGCCATAAGTTAGACGTACACTGACGATGTGTACTTGCTGGTTTGTGCACAATTACACTCAAGACGCTGGACGCAGCTGAATAGCTCACGAGAATGAAACTGAAACCGCTACTTTACATTTTCATTACTTTTTTCACTTTCATGGTTGCAATCTGGACTATCTCCAAGAGGCAATGTTTCAATTTACCAAAGATTTATATACAGCAACTGTTAAAGTTGGAAACACAGTGGCAGAGATGAATGAGGGAAGCAGGTACGTGAGCGCACAGTGGTCCAGAAGTTGTAGTTCACGTTATGCAGCATGATAAGTTAAAAAAAAGTACAATGGCTTCTTCTTGGCAAATGGGTCAAAATCCTTGGATTTCCAATGCAAACTATGGCAACAACGAAAATGCAGAGACTGACTCGGATCAACAAACCCCCTACAGAACCATGTTTACATGGGTAAGTAAAATCACACAGAAAATATTGGCATTGACAGTGACATCATCCGATTCAACTAACGAATTAAATGTTTTTAAGGAGTAATCAAATATTGTCTTCCCAAATTACTGTAAAGTGGAGCATTGTTCTTCAGTTAACAGTTAAAATATATGTAGTGGGAAGTCAACTTCAGCATTAACTTGAGATAACTGTTCTAAACTGGTGATGGAATTGAAAAACAAGTTATCAGAGAAGGTGAAATGAGAAAATTCTGAATTATGATGAATAATCTAAGTAATATTTGTTCAAATAAAAAATATATACTCAGGCAATTCAAAAAACCCTAAATGGCAAGTAATATTTTATACTTACAGATTATGCCTTTTCTTAGATTATATTGGTCGATGTTTATCGGGTTTTCGCATAATACCGATAATAATTAAGCAATTGTAACAATCTGATAATGTGGTAAATTATCGGCATAAATTGCAATCATGAAAAGTGTCCCTTTTTATTGATCAAACAGGCTGTCTTTTTTCTTCATTTCATGCATCCCACAGCAACATGGCTTTTACATTTATGTAGTATTTATTCATAGAATCCCTACAGTGTGGAAACAGGCCCTTCAGCCCAACAACTCCACACCGAACCTCGGAACATCCCATCCAGACATATCCCCCTACAACTCACCTAATCTACACCTCCCTGAACACTATGGGTAATTTAGCATGGCCAATCAACCGAACCTGCACATCTTTGGACTGTGAGGGAAACTGGAGCACCCGGAGGAAACCCAAGCAGACACGGGGAGAATGTGCAAACTCCACACAGACAGTCGCACGAGGCTGGAATCGCACCCGGGTCTCTGGTGCTGTGAGGTAACATTGCTAACCACTGTGCCACCGTGCCGTCCTATTGTATTCATATTCATCATTTCAAGTAGAAAAATTGCTTAAAGATCTGAAGAAGGAAATTAAGGCAGAAACAAGGATGAAGATGTCGGAAATGTTTCCAAAAAAATCGCGCTAGAGGTCGTTTTGAGGAAACTTTGAATGGACATTCAACAGTTTTCAACAGTTTTCTTATGAATTGCATAAGACGTGTGTCATCGAAAGTACCACTGTTGCGATTGTAAAGAATGTCTCCCAGTAGCTTGTTCACGAGTTTGTGCAATGAAAGAAACCAAATTCGAAATATATTAACATAATTAGCAAGGTACATGTCTGATGAATTTGGGCAAAATATTTGGTATATTTGGGGAGAGTGGTAGGTCTCTTTTTTACAACATTACATAATGAATATGCCTGCAACAGAGTTATTTTTAAGCGTGGTGCCTGTTGTTGTTTTCAGAAAGGAGAGGTTCAGCGTTATGGTCAGATCAATCGTATACAATGTCAGCTGGTACAAGAACGTGAAGGTCCAGTCAGCACAAGTTTGCTGTTAAAGCAATCAAATGGGTTCAATTAATAAGGAGAGAACTCTTCAAACATAACCTTGCAAAATTTTGTGTGAACTGGGAGAAACTATAGTTTCTACAAGTAGCATGTGCAGAAGCAAAATTGGAGGAGGATCATGTTTAATGATGTGCAGGTTGGCTGCATTGGTCATGCTAAAAATGCCCCATCACACCCAGAGATGTGTAGGTTAGGTGGGTTAGCCATGGAAAACACAGAATAAGGGAGAAAGGGCGGGGTGGGGACGGGTCGTTGGTCAAGTCGGTGCAGACTTGATTTGCCAAAAAGCCTCTTTCTGCAACGTAGGGTTTCTATGATTTTTTTTTTCTCACAACTCATGCTGCGATCTAAGTCAACATGTTTTACTTATCCCTAAATAACCGCTTTCATGGTAAACAACGGAAGAAGCTACAGCGAATGCCGTCTGTCGTGCAAATTCTATTGCTGAACCAAATAGTCTCCAGTACAAGTGAGAGGCAGGGACTTGAGCGCAAATGCTTACACTGACGGCTCAGTAAAATCCATAAGGAGTGCTGCACTATTGAATATGTTTTTTTTTCCTTTCATGCAATGCGCCACCTTCCTGTTCACTTGACTTGAAAAGATCCACGCCATTATTTTGAAGAAGAGGCAGGCGACTATTCTCAGTATTCTGGCCATATTCATCCCTCAATCAGCGTTAAGAAACAAAGTACATCATCATTGTTGCATTTATATTCATATACAATAGTGAAAAGAAACCAACTGTCCTTCGTTTTAAATTATGAATACATGGATAAACACCTTTCATTGGCATGGTTGACAAGGTACCCTCTTCAATGTTATACATACAGCAGATGCCTAAAGTAGAATGATATTGAACATATATTGGGCAACATTTTAATGCATCTCCTCCTGCACCATGAAAGTGGTGGCCATTTTTATCTGTCTGTAAAGTTTGAAGACGCAGTTATTATCAGTATGAATTGGCAAAAATATCATTTATTTTAAAAGTACATCTATGACAATTTATGTAAATATGTCAAAGCAGATAATGAGACCTGAGAAGTTCGTTATTTTAGTTACTTTTCAAATATACCTTTATGGTAAAATATCAGTTTTTGTACTTGAATAATTGATTCGAATAACAATGTGCATAGCTATGTGAATGAAGTCTTATTTATTAGATTTTTTGATCATACGTCGAAGCTGGAATGAGCAAAATTACTCTAACGAATGGTGGTGAGATCCTTACAGTATCCTACTAAACGGATAACACGGCAGTAGCATCATGTAAAGCCATGAGACTAATGTAATAAGTTTTGCCAGAAATGTCAATTGAAGTTGCACAACATCAAATGCACAAAGCAGTTCTCTTAACGAATTCTGAGAGGCACTATCGCTTTAAGAGTGCGAGCTGTTATTATTGGCCGAGTCTGTTTGTGTCGCTGTCTACCAATGAGGTGAGAAAATGTTGCTGAGAATCCATCTTCACGTCCCACCCCCTCCAGCCCTGCAGCATATACTGACCAGTATCGAGGAAACGGGGAAGATTCCTCTCTTCACTCGCCCGATTCACATTTCAGAAATAGTCGCAGCAAACCTGTGGGGATTTGTACAAACAATCATTGCAAATTTGATTTTAAAAAACTCTTGAATCTCTACGAAAAAAGACCATTTATTTCTAAAAACAGGAAACATGAGGTAATGAAAGATTGTATTCGTTTCGTTGCAATAGGAGCGTAAAATGTATCTGAGAATCCTTGTTTTATCTGCAATTCTTTAATCGACAATGGCCTTTATGCGTAACAGCCGAGTATCACAGTGGTTATGTATTTATTTGATTCTTGTGTATCTTAACGATTCGGTTTTTGGAAATATTCGCTACTCAATTCCTGAAGAATTAGAGGTTGATGCCGTTGTTGGGAATATCGCTGAAGACCTCGATTTAGAGGTTACGCAGATGTCAGAGCGCAGGTTTCGGATTGCATCTGAAAACGAAGGACAATACTTAACTGTGAATTTAGAAACTGGAAATTTGCATATCCAGGAAAAAATAGACAGAGAGAAGTTATGTGAACAAAGCCTCAGTTGCATTCTAATGTTACAAGCGGTGATAGAGAATCCACTTAGAATATACCGCATTGAAGTTGACGTTCTCGACATAAATGATAATGCGCCAGTTTTCCAGAGACAGGAAGTTAACCTGGAAATATCAGAAATGACAGCGCTTGGAACAGCCTTTCCACTCCAGAGTGCGGTTGATCCGGATGCTGGAACAAATTGTGTTCATTCCTACCAACTGAGCCCAAACCAGTATTTCACATTGAAAACACAGCCAGATGGTGGACAAAATGGCATCCCAGAACTGGCGCTGCAGCGATATTTGGACCGAGAAAAAGAACCGAATTTTGGATTAACGGTAACGGCATTTGATGGAGGGAACCCGAAGAAATTCGGAACCATGCATATTAAAATTAATGTAGTTGATGCGAACGACAATGCCCCGGTTTGCGGTCAAGATATTTATCAAATTACGATTTCAGAAAATGCACCCACAGATACATTGATTGTGAAGGTAACTGCCGCGGATATGGACGAAGGTCTGAACGGTGATGTAATCTATTCTTTCAGTGAACACACCCCTGACAAAACACGTGAAGTATTTAGCTTAGACTCAATTACTGGTGAAATCAGAGTTAAGGGCACGCTGGACTTCGAAGAATCAGATCGTTATCAGATTTCAGTACAAGCAAAGGACAAAGGCTCACATCCGCTGGAAGTACATTGTAACGTTTTGGTAATGGTTGCTGATATTAACGACAATTCCCCAGAAGTGCTATTTACCATTACGTCGAACACGGTCGCAGAAAACGTTTCACAGGACACTGTCATAGCTGTTCTCCGAATTGTAGACCGAGATTTTAAGAATACAGCAGAAGCTTCTTGCAGAATCTCACGAACTGTCCCTTTTAAGCTAATCACTTCATTTAATAATTACTATACATTAGTAACAGATGGTGATATAGATCGAGAAGTTATACCAGAGTACAATATTACAACTACATGCACAGATAATGGGTTCCCTCCACTCTTGACCGCAGAAACCATCCGAGTTCAAGTTTCAGATATAAATGACAATGCACCACGTTTTACGCAGCCCTCCTTCACCATGCATATAGCTGAAAACAATGTTATTGGTGCTTCAATTGGTTCTGTATCAGCTGTTGATCCAGATTCCAATCAAAATGCCGAACTTTCATATTCGATTTTGGATAGCCTGATACAAAGTTTGCCTGTTTCCACGTTCGTCTCAATAAACACTGTCAATGGCATGATGTTTGCTCGCCAATCGTTTGACTTTGAACAAATAACAAGTTTTGAAGTCCATGTGAAAGTGACGGATGCTGGGTCACTTCCACTCAGCAGTACTGTAACTGTCAAGGTCATCGTCATGGATGAGAATGACAATGCCCCTGTCATTCTGTCGCCTTTGCCAATGATAGGATCTGCAATAGAGGAAACAATACCCAGATCCGTCGATCCCGGTTTCTTAGTAACAAAGGTGACAGCCATAGATGCTGATTCTGGTATGAATGCCAAAATTTCTTACGAAATTCATCAGGATAGTGATGCAAGCCTTTTCACTGTGGCTCAGGAAACAGGCGAACTGTGGACCATTCGCCATTTCACACGCAAAGATTCAATCCACGTAAAAGTTGTAATTTTGGTGAGGGACAACGGCGCGCCATCCCTTTCATCGACAGTCACTATTAACGTAAATGTAGAGGACAAAACAGAAAATGCATCAAACACTGGAATGTTGGAGACCACTGGACGATGGAAGTCTGAGTTCAACCTTTACCTGATAATTTTATTTGGCACAACCTCATTTGTTTTGTTCCTGGCTATTGTATTTCTCGGTTTTAAAGTGTGCAGTAGTAGATATGAGGCCAGCGAAGATTGTTGCTGTTGGAATACGTTATGTTTCTCCCAGAGGAATTCTCTCCAAGGAATTGAAAAGGCAAGCGTTAATCTGCAGATAGCGCCCAAGTGTACAGAGGCTTATGAAAACGAGAATCTTACGCAAACAAATCGCTATGAAACCATTATGAATGATTTACTGTTCATTAAGTTACACGACTCAGCCGCATCAATGATTGAGCTCAAGACAGGGACATGTGTCGCTGAAAAACATGAAAAGGCATTTATCTCTACAAATAGGGCAACAGATTACGAGGTGAGAGGTGTTTTCCTGAATATGTTTTGGGTTTTTAAGGATAAAATGTTGACTGGAATTACGAATATAAAGTGGAGGAAAATCGGCTGTTATTATGTAAAGTATCCACTCTATCTATGCCTCTCATCACCTTGTACGCCTCTCTCAAGTCACCTCTCATCCTTCTTCACTCCAATGAAAAGAGCCCTAGCTCCCTCAACATTTCCTCATCAGATCAGCTCTCCAGTCCACGCAGCATCCTGGTAAATCTCCTCTGCAACCTCCCTAAAGCTTTCACATCTTTCCTACAATGAGGTGACCAGAACTGAACACAATATTCCAAGTGTAGTCTAACCAGAGTTTTACAGAGCTGCAGCATAACCTCAGGGCTCTTAAGCTCAATTCCCCTGCCAAAGAAAGCCAACAGATCATACACCTTCTTTACAACCCTATCAACTCGGGTAGCAACTTTGAGGTATCTATGGACTTGGACCCCAAGTTCCCTCTGTTCCTCCACACTGCCGAGAATCCTGCCAGTAACCTTGTATTCTGCCTTCAAATTAGACCTTCCAAAATTAATCGCTTCACACTTTTCTGGGTTGAATTCCATCTGCCGCTTCTTTGCCCAACTCTGCATTCTGTCAGTGTCCTGTTGCAACCTACAACACCCCTCCACGCTGTCTACAACTCCACCAACTATCGTGTCATCGGCAAACTTACTAACCAACCCTTCCACCTCCTCATCCAAGTCATTCATAAAGATCATAAAGAGCAGAGGTCATTTACTTTCTATTCATACACAAATGTGAACAGAAATCAATTATTTTCAGTTTTAAGTTATCAATATATGTATAAACACATTTCAGTGGCATATTTAATAAAGATAACCTCTTCAATCTGATACATGTAGCAGATACCTGTGGTGGAGTGGTATTGAAAATGAATTAAACTATAAAACCGTTCCTAGAGTTGGTCACCATTCAAAATTTTATCGTATCAACATCATTTCACGGTATGCAGGTATCACCGACAAAACCAGAATTTGTTCCCCTTTCTTAATTTCTCTTGAAAGGTCTTTGAATGGTTTGCAAGTCCTCTTTGGTAATAGGCACATCAATGTGGCTCTGATGTCATATATAGGTTAAACTAGACAAGAATGGCAGGCTTCTTTTCTTAAAGAGTGCGACTGAATTAAATGTTTCTTCCCCACCTCCCTCCTCAACTTCCCACCATGAATTGATAGTTGTCATGGCCACTTCAACATGTATTAATTGAGTTTAAATTCCACCAGCAGCCATGGTATGATCACAATATTACCCTGTATTTCTACATTATATGTCAATGAATATTTTCGCCATTTCTACTTCATTTTGTTCTGAATGCCGCCGGAAAAGCTCAAATGAAATTATTCAGTTGACTGGACTGCAATAAAGATTTCAACAGTCATGTACCATATCAACGAGGTAACACAATTTGTCCATTTCTCTCTGTACCATGGAAATGACACTTTACCAATTTTTAAAGGTTGAAGGAGCAGTTACTGAAAATACAAACTGCCAAAATAGTTGCATTTCCGAGAAATATGTCGATAAAACTTTACATAAACCCATCAAAGCAGGCAGTCAGAGCTAAAGAGTTCATTATATTAATAACATTGCGAATACACACTAATGGTAAAATATGAACCTTTGTACTTGATAACTGGATGACTCGAACAACCATGTGAGTAATATGAATATACAATCTTATTAATTCGATTAGTTTTGCTTGCATATCCAAGCGGGAATGAATAATATTGCTTTAATGAATAGTCTTGAAATCTGTAATTCCTGCCGTTAAAAAGCTTACAAGGAAATGGAGACATCATATGAATCTTATGATAACTATTGCCAGAAATATCAATTGAAGGTGCACAACATTAAATTCACAAAGCTGTTCTTCTGGGCTTCTGTCGAGGCACTATTGCTTTAAGAGTACTAACTGTTATTATTGGCCGAGTCTCTTTGTGTCGCTGTTTACCAATGAGGTGCGGAAATGTGGCTGAGGATCCAGCGCCACTCCCCCAGCAGCAAATACTGAGCAGTATCGAGGAAATGAAGAATACTGGTCTCTCCGTGGGCTCGATTCACATCTAACGATTAGTCGCAGAACATCCATTGAGATTTTTAGAAGTATTCTAGGCGAATGTGACAAAGAGCTATTGGATCCGAACGAAAAATGATCGATTATTTCTAAACTCGGGAAACTTACGCTCGTGAGTATTTTTATTCTCTTTGTTCCAACAGGAGCGTAAAATTTATCAGAGAATCACAACAGACAATCACGAGCAATGCCTTGATCGAGAATGGCCTTTTCGCTGAAGAGCAGAATATCGCTGTGGCCCGGTCTTTGCCTGATTCTGGTGTACCACACCGTTTCGGTTTTTGGGAACATTCGTTACTCAATTCCTGAAGAATTGGAGCTTGGTGCCTTTGTTGGGAATATTGCTGAAGACCTCGGTTTAGACGTTAAACAACTGTCCGAGCGCAGGTTTCGGGTTGCATCCGAAAACAAAGGACAATACTTAACTGTGAATTTAGAAACTGGAATTTTGCATATCAGGGAAAAAATAGACAGAGAGCAGTTATGTGAACAAGGCGACAGTTGCATTCTAATGTTACAGGCGATGATCGAGAATCCACTTAAAATATATCGCATTGAAGTTGATATTCTCGACATAAACGATAATGCACCAGTTTTCCAGAGACACGAAGTTACCCTGGAAATGTCAGAATTGACGCCACTTGGAACAACCTTTCCACTGCAGAGTGCCTTTGATGCGGACGCTGGAACAAACAGTGTTCGCGCCTATCAACTGAGCCCAAACCAGTACTTCACATTGAAATCACAACCAGACGGCGGCGATGCTGGTATCCCAGAACTGATGCTGCAGCGAGATTTAGATAGAGAACTAGAACCGAATTTTGGATTAACGTTAACGGCGTTTGATGGAGGGCACCCGAAGAAATTTGGAACCACGCAAATTAAAATTGTTGTAGTTGATGGGAACGACAACGCCCCTGTGTGCGAACGGAACAGTTACCAAGTTACGATTGCAGAAAATACACCCAAAGATTCACTGATTGTGAAAGTAACTGCCGTGGATGTGGATGAAGGCCTCAACGGCGAAGTTACCTATTCTTTCAGCGATCACACTCCTGATAAAATACGTAAGGCCTTTAGGTTAGATGCAATCACCGGAGAAATCAGCGTGAGTGGAATTCTGGACTTTGAAGAGTCAGATCGTTATCAGATTTCAGTACAAGCTAAAGACAGAGGCCCGTATTCAGTGGCAGTATACTGCAACGTTTTGGTGATAGTTACTGATATCAACGACAATGCTCCAGAAATAATATTAACCACTACGTCGAACACGATCTCAGAAAACGTTTTACCAGACACCGTCATAGCTGTTCTCAGAATTGTAGACCGAGATTCTAAGAATACAGCAGAGGTTTCTTGCAGAAGCCCCCTAAGTCTACCGTTTAAGCTAATCACTTCTTATAATAATTACTTTACATTAGTGACAAATGGTGATATAGATCGAGAAGATGTACCAGAGTACAACATTACAATTATATGTACGGATCATGGCTCCCCCCAACTCTCGGCCACAGAAACAATACAAGTTCAAGTTACAGATATCAATGACAATGTGCCACAATTCACGCAGCCTTCCTACACCATGCATATAGCAGAAAACAATGTTGTCGGCAGTTCAATTGGTTCTGTGTCAGCCTTTGATTCCGATTTCGATCAGAATGCCGAACTTTCATATACGATTTTGGATAACGTGATAAATGGTTTTCCTGCATCTACGTTCGTCTCAATAAATGCTGTCAATGGTGTGTTGTATGGTCATCAATCCTTTGATTTTGAACAATTAAAAAGTTTTGAAATCCACGTTAAAGTGACAGATGCTGGGTCCCCTCCACTCAGCAGTAATGTAACTGTCAATGTGATCGTCGTAGATCAAAATGACAATGCCCCTGTGATTGTGTCCCCTTTGGCAATCATAGGATCCAGAGTAGAGGAAACAATACCGAGTTCGGCCGAACCAGGATATTTGGTGACAAAAGTGACAGCTACGGATGCTGATTCTGGTATGAATGCGCAGCTTTCCTACGAGCTTCATCAGTCCAATGATAAAAGTCTGTTTACTGTTGCTCAGGAAACGGGAGAAATATGGACTATTCGCCATTTTACAGTCAAAGATCCAATCCGCATAAAAGTTGTAATTTTGGTAAGCGATAATGGAACCCCAACCCTTTCATCGTCGGTCACTATTCATGTATCAGTGCAGGACGATGGAAAAGAAAAGGAATCAAGAATTGGAATTTCAGGAATCCCCGTGCCATGGAACTCTGACATCAAATTTTACCTGATGATATTATTTGGCGCAACATCAATTGTTTTACTTCTAGCTATTGCTTTTCTCGTTATTAAGCTGCACAGACGTAGAAACGTTTTTTACCGTTGTGATACGTCTTGCTTTTCTGAAAGGAACTCTCAGCAAGAAACTCAAAAGGCGAGCTTAAACCTGCAGATACCATCGACTTATACCCAGGCCTATGAAAATGAAAGACTCCCTCAACAGTTTCCCTATGATCCAGTTGTGAATGATGTAATGTTTCCAAAGTTACGTGGTTCTGCTGCATCCATGACTGGCCTCAAGGCTGGCACATGTGTTACGGTAAAAGATGGAAAACCATCAATTTCTACCAGCAGACACACAGTTCACGAGGTGAGAAGCACACAACTAAATATATTTTGGGTACATACCTATTATCTATTTGGGCCCAAAATATAAATGGAATGTAACAAAGTGCATGGAGGGATAATTCAGCCTTTATTAACTAAAATTAATTAGCAGACAGTTCAGTAAAAGGCAAAGCTAATGGAGAGATTCTGTATAAATTCAAGGACCAACTACAAGTATGATAAACTATAATAGTCCATTCGTTAGCAGCTTGAAAAATTCAAACAGTGCAATAATTGAAGTGAGAACAATTTTGAATCTTTTGTAATAACTTTTCTAAGTGTCATGGTGGTCTGCATCATTAAGTATATGCATTTTGCTGACCATAGCCTCGTAGTGAGGACTTGATACAATTAATTATGGTGATGTAAGTAATTGTTAGCATTGAATGATCCAACAAAGTATAACAAAACAATCCTGCCGAATAAATTAATTGGACATAAAACAAATCTGTTATTTCAACACTTTATATTACGTAATATATTCAACAGGCAAATCTATTATATTACTATTTAATTATAATCACAGCAAGGAAGATATTCACAAAACAATGAATATTGGTCTGAAAAGGTATAGTTTTGGAGACAACAGAACTTGAAAGAAGTGTACGGAAAAAAAAAATGTATCCATCATATGGGGACTAGTTGAGAACAGAAGAAAATCTTTGGACATCAAAACTTTCCAATTTCTAACATTGTAAGAAATACTCTTTATCTTTAATCCTCCAATCAAATTTTACAACCGCAAACATTTCTACAATTTATTCCACCAGCGTATGTAAGTTAACCTGAACGCTGTTTAAATCTTCCTAACAACTAAAGCTCTTTTCAATCTTTGTATTTGCAACAAATCTGGAAACATAACGATTGATACCCCTATCTTAACCATCATATAAATTATGAGCAACTGAGACAGAAGCAGTGACCCTTGCAGTACCCCAATGGCCAGAACCTGTCAATCTGAGAATGTCCAAGTTATTCTCACTCTTTGGTTTGCAAGTTTTATATTCACTAGTGGGGCATGGGCGTAGCTGGCTTGCCAGCATTTATTGTCCGTCAGCGGTTGCTATTAAGAAAGCACTGGTGAGCTGTAGTCTATTTACCTTGGATGAGACCTTTAGGTGGCGTTTCCATTTGTCTGCTGCACTTGTCTTTCTAGATGGAAATGGCCATGGAGTTTTATCTGTCTAAGGGTGTTTGGTGAACTTCTGTAGTATATCTTGCAATCAGTACACACTGTTGACACTGACCGTTGGTGGGGGCAGTGGATGATTGTGAATATGCTGCCTATCAAGCAGGCGGCTTTGTGGTGGATGGGATCAAGCTTCTTGACTGTTGAAACTGCATCCATCGAGGCAAGTGGGGCGTATTCCATCACACTCCTGACTTAAGCCTTATAGATTGTGGAAAAGCTTGCAGAGTCATAAGATGAGTTACTCAACACAGTATTCCGAGTTGTGACTGGCACTTGCCGCCAAAGCATTTACATAGTGAGTCCAGTTGAATTTAGAATTTGAATTATACGAACTGAATTAGGACATTTGGTCCATCAAGCCTGTTCCTTAATTCAATCATGAATAATAATTTCCCATTCCCATTCTTGCTCCTTCTCTCTCTATCCTTCGATCCCCTTACCAACCATGAACCTATCTATCTCTTCCTTAAATGCACTTAATACTGTGGCCCCCACAGCCCTCTGTGGAAATGAATTCCACAAATTTACCATCCTATGGCTGATGACATTACTTCTCATCTCAGTTCTGAAGAGTCATCCCTACACTTTCAGGCTGTTCCCCTGGTTTTCGTACATCCTACTAAAGGAAACAACTTCTCTGTGTCCACTGTGTCCAGGTCTGTCAGTATTCAGTAAGTTTCAATCAGATCCCATCTCATCCTTCTAAATTTAATTGACTGCAGAGCCAGAGTTCTAAATTTCTGCTCGTGTAACAGTTCATTTATTACCGGCATCATTCTTGTAAACCTCCACTGGACCCCTTCAAAGCCAGCACGTCCTTCTGCATATATGAGGCCCAGTCCTGCTCACATTAATCTATGTATGGTCTGACCACAGCCTTATCTCAGTACATTTCTGTTCTTGTATTCTATCTCTCTTGAAATGAATCACAACATTGCATTTGCTTTTCTAACAGCCAACTGAACCTCTTTGATAATCTTAACACAATCCTGAACTAGGACTCTCAATTCCCTATGTGTTCCAGATGCACAGCCGTTTCGTGGTTCATAAAATAATCTGTGCCTCTATTCTTCCTACCGAAGTGCCTGAATATTTTTCACATTGTATTGCGTCTTAGGCCTCTTTGCTCAGTCTCCTCGTCATTCTAAACCCTTCTGCAGCGTCCACGTTTCCTCAACAGTCCTTGTCCCTCCATCTATCTCTGTGTTATCTGCAAACTCAGTAAAAATACAATTAGAATTGCTTGAAAAAAAGGATAATCAATGTACTTTTTTTGCATTCATGATCATCTTTCAAAACCTATTAAGTCTGCAATGGTGCTTGAAACTGGGAGGGTAGCATCTGTATCAAAGAGAAGGGAGGAACAATAATTTCCAGTCAATGGTAACAGTCAGGATATTGATAGTGGGAGATTTAATGATGGAAATACCATTGAATGTCAAGAGGCAGTGGTTACATTGTATCTTATTGGAGATGGTCATTGCCTGACATTTGTATTGCTGCTTTTCAACCCAAATCTGGATATTGTCCAAATCATTCGGATTGAATATTGACTTCTTAAGTATCTGAGGATTTGTGAATGGTACTGAACATTGTGGAATCATCAGCAAACATCCTCACTTCTGAGCTGTTAGCATGCTCCAATCTATGCAGCATATTTCTCCAGATACTCAAAACAGGGTGTATTACTCCAGTCCAATGCACATCAATTTTATTTGGTCACCCTGTTACGTGGAACTTTACCAAAAAATTTCTTATATCCATAACAACATAATCACTGTTTCCTCTTGACAATTTGCTGCTAATATTCTCAAAACGCTTCCAAAATTGACAAACATGAATCTCTTTCATAATCTACAATTACTTTTTATAATCAGGTAATTATTTTATGAACATCCAAGGATTATCGCCTTTCTAATTGAATCTAGTCTATTTCCTAATACAGATATCAGGCAAACAGGTCTGTGGTTCCTTTTTGTTGTCTTTCTCTTCTTTCTGACACAGAGGGGTTGTATTTACAACTTTCAAATTGCAAGCACCCTTGCAGACTTAATAGAATCATAAAAGATCATCAGTAATGCATCAACGATATCGGTAACTCTCTCTTTAAATAATCTACAGCAGTAGTTATCAGGTCTTGGAGTTGTGCCAACCTTTGTCTCGTTAATTGATGCAATTTTTTAAACATAATAAGTTATTTTTATTTTCGATCCTTAGTTATGCGTAGATTGTTAATTAATTGATTGAAATTTTGTGTTTTTCTCTGTGAATAGAGATACAAAGAATTTAGATAGCGTCATTGCCGTTTTTCTACTATGAATGGGACTTTTGCAGTCATTCTCTATCGTAGACCCACATTTGTCTTTATTTAAATTTTCACGTTAATATACATTCAGAAGACTTTAAAATCCTTTCTCACGTTAGCTTCTTTTCTTTAACTTATAGTCAGTTGCCATTTTCAACATCAATTATTTCGTCCTCGTTTTTCGAATTTGAAAATTCTCCAAATCCTCAGTCTTATAATCTATCTGCCATTTAAGAAGTTCCTCATTTGACAAAATACTATTTTCAGCATCAATTCTTATGCATGGCTCTGTCGCGTGTCTTGTTGCGTTTTTCCTTAAAGGTAAGATGTATTTCAAATGTACATTTAATTATTTATATACTCTCCATTGCCTAGCAGCCACTAAACCGTTTAATATTATTTTATAACCCTGCACATCAAACTTGCTCCTTACAATCATCCTTGATAATTACACTTTCTGTTTTGCATTTAAGACCCTATTTTCAGATCAAGCTGTAATTTTTTTTTCAGAATTCAGAAAATCTTCCTCCAATGGTGTTCAATGCATCTACACAATCTCTATGTAGGTTGAGGGCTCTCATGAGCATTGCATGCACATATTACCTGCAATGTTTTAAGTCGCAATTCGATTACTGTGCGGTCTCCTCTAAACCACTCTTACCCATGTTTCATGCATTCACTGTTTCTTAGCTATATTCAAGCACATTCCACATCACAACATAATAAAAATTAAATACTGTGGATGCTGGAAATTTGAAACAGTCTAAGAGAACGCTGGATGAACTCAACAATTCTGGCAGCATCTGTGGAGGGAGAAACAGAATTTACCTTTCAAGTCCATTATGAGGGAGCTTCAGGTAAATGAGCCCTTAGGAGGCAGTGATCATAAGATGACAGAATTTATTCTGCAATTTGAGAGGGAGAAGGTAAAAGCAGTTGTAACGGTATTACAGCTGAATAAAGGCAACAGAGGTATGAGGGAGGAGCTGGGCACCAGGGAAGGCGATGCCTTCGTGGCATTATCGCTGGGCTGTTAATTCAGAGACCCAATTAATGTTCTGGTGACCTGGGTTCAAATCCTGCCATGGCAGATGGTGGAATTTGAATTCAATATCTGGAATTAACAATCTAATGATGACCATGAATCCATTGTCAATTGTCAGGAAAAACCCACCTGGTTCACTGATGTCCTTGAGAGAAGAAAATCTACCATCCTTACCTGGTCTGGCCTACATGTGACTCCAGACCCACAGCAATGTGTTTGACTCTGAGCAACCCTCAGCGCAATTAGGAATGGACATTAAATGCTGCCGAGCCAGTGACGCCCTCATCCGATGAACAAAATAAAACTGACTGGAAAAGGAGTCCAGCTGGAAAGACAGTGGAACAGCAATGGCAGGAGTTTCTGGGAGTAATCCAGGAGATGCAGCAAAAATTCATCCCTAGGAAACGAAATATGATGCAGACAAGATGAGGAAATCATGACCGACTAAGGAAGTCAGGGATAGCATAAAAGCAAAGGGCAAGCATATAATGTGGCGAACGTCAGTGGAAAACCAGAGGACTGGGAAGCTTACAAAGACCAACAGAGGGAGACAAAAAAAGAAATAAGGACTTAGAACATTAAATATGAGAGTAAGTTATCCAGTAATATAAATGAAGACAGTAAGAGTTTCTTTAGATATGTAAAGGGCAAAAGAGAGGCAAAAATGGACTTTGGCCCACTGGAAAATTATGATGGAGCGATAGTAGTGGGGAACAAGGAAATGACTGAGGAACTGAATAATTACTTCACGTCAATCTTCATGGTGGAAGACACGAGTAATCTCCCAAAAATTCAAGAGAGTCAAGGGGCAGAGCTGAGTATGATGATGACCACCACCAAGGAAAAGGTGCTCGTAAAACTGATTAACTTGAAGGTGGACAAATAACCTGGACCAGATGGATTATACACCAGCGTTCTAAAGGAGATAGCTGAAGAGATAGTGTAAGCATTAATAGTGATCTCTCAGGAATCGCTAGAGTCAGGGAGGGTCCCAGAAGACTGGAAAATGAGTAATGTGACACCCATGTTTAAAAAGGGAGTAAGGCAAAAAAGATGGAAAGTAACAGGCTGATTAGTATAATGGCTGTGGCTAAGATTTTGGAGTTTATTGTAAAGAATGAGATTTCTGGATATTTGGAAGTGTATGGTAAAGAATGGCAAAGTCAGCATGGTTTCATCAGGGGGAGGTCATGCCTGACAAATCTGCTAGAAATCTTTGAGGAAGTAACGAGCAGGGTAGACCAAGGAGATCCAATGGATGTTATCTACCTGGGCTTCAGAAAGGCCTTTAACAATGTGGTGCACAGGACGCTGTCGAGAAAGATAAGGCCCATGGTGTGAGATACAAGGTGCTAGCATGGATAGAAGGTCGGTTGTCTGGCAGAAAGCAGAGAGTGGGGATCAAAGGATCTTTCTCAGGATGGCAGCCGGTGACAAGTGGTGTTCTGCAGGAGTCAGTGTTGGGACCACAACTTTTCACTTTATGCATTAATGATCCAGATGAAGGAAATAAGTTTGCAGATGATACAAAGATAGCTGGAGGGAGAGGTAGTACTGAGGAGGTGGGCGAGGCTGTAGAAAGATTTGGACA
Organism: Ginglymostoma cirratum; assembly: GCA_024137785.1. Classification (NCBI taxonomy): domain Eukaryota; kingdom Metazoa; phylum Chordata; class Chondrichthyes; order Orectolobiformes; family Ginglymostomatidae; genus Ginglymostoma; species Ginglymostoma cirratum. Next base: position 1,264,552 of record JAHRHZ010000250.1, read on the forward strand.
GGTTAGGAGAGTGGGCAAAGAAGTGGCAGATGAAGTACAACGTGGGGAAGAGTGAAGTCATGCACTTTCGTAAGAAGAATAAAAAGCATGGACTATTTTCTAAATGGGGTGGAAATTCAGAAGTCTGTAGAGCAAAGAGATTTGGGAGTTCTAGTTCAGGATTCTCTCAAGGTAAACTTGCATGTTGAGTCAGTAGTCAGGAAGGCAAACGCAATGTTGGCATTTATCTTGAGAGGAATTGAGTAGAAAAGCAGGAATGTACTCCTGCGGCTTTATAAGGATATGGTCAGGCCACATTTGGAGTATTGTGTGCAGTTTTGGGCCCCATATCTCAGGAAGGATGTATTGGCCCAGGAGCAGGTCCAGAGGAGGTTCATGAGAATGGCCCCAGGAATGGAAAGCTTAACATATGAGGAATGTTTGAGGACTCTATGACTATACTCATTGGAGCTTCGAAGAATGAGTTGGGAGGGTATCTAATCGAAACTTACAGAATACTGAATGGCCTGGACAGAGTGGATGTTGGGAAGATGCTTCCTTTAGTAGGACAGACTAGGACCCGAGGGCACAGCCTTAGAGCAAAGGGAAGACCTTTTATAAGGGAGATAAGGAGAAACGTCTTCAGCCAGAGAGTGGTGAATCTATGGAGTTCACTGCTACAGAAGGCTGCGAAGGCTAGGTTCTGGAGTACAATTAAGACGGAGATAAATAGGTTCTTGATTATCAAGGGGATCAAGGGTTACAGGGAGAAAAGGGGAGAATGAGGTTGCAGAACCTATCAGTCATGATTAAATGGCGGAGCAGACTTGATGGGCCGAATGGCTTAATTTCCGCTCCTATGGTTTGCGGTCTTACGGCCTTATGGTCTTATGACTCTTTAGAATATCTCGTTGTTCTCATTGAGAACTTTCTCTCACAAATAATGTCATCCTACAAGTTCTTAACAGCCATCTGCGCCATAGTTTGCTTTATGCCTTGCTGCCTGAATGTCGAATATCCATTAATACCGAATTTCAAGTGTGGGCCAACTTGCAGCTACGTCACCATCATTGCCGAAAAAAAGTATGCATTTTTCCTTCCGCCATCAAATCTCCTTTCTTATAGCGAATGCTGCATGCAAGCAGATGGAGAGCTTTAAATGTTAGCTTTTTTTAAATGTTCTTTAATTTGACCCTGGTTGATTCCAGGATTTATTTATGCTACTTGCAACTGTCATCTGTAGGTGTTGAAATTCCCATTGCCAGCTTTGTGTTTGCACAAGGTTCCATAACAAGCGGTTATAACTTTCATGGCCACAATTACTGAGACGAGATTCACCTTCAATATTTATAAATTGAAGTTACATTACACCAGCTGCTGTGCTGGGATTTGAGCCAATGGCGCAGGAAAATTGGCCTGGATCTATCGATTATTATTTCAGAATTATTTCAACTGCACCACCATTTCCTGTACTAAAAGTTGTCTGATTCACACGACATGTGTCAAAGTACAGTCTACAGTGATTTTGTGCCGTGTGAATTTGGGCAGTAATTGTTGCCCATCTATACTTGATCCCAGAAAGTGATAGCACATTCGTTTCAATCTTTGGAATCAGATGCAACAGTTATTGTGAGCACGGTAGAGTGAAAGCTTGTTTTTTTTTTTTGCTTACCGAGAACGTTTATTTTAAGTTTGTGACACTTTACATAAAATGGCAAAACAGTTGATCAGGGTTGAGAAATATAATACATTTGAAGATTTGTGTATGTGCTGTTGCATTTAGGATATTATATTTTGTGGGTATTTAACAGATGTGTTGAGCAAGAGCACAACCAATGTAGACAGTATCTTGTTATCATTAGACTATGTTTATTGACATGCTCAAGCAATGATGAATAGTATAAGTCTTAGAACTGGTCTTCAGGCTGGTAAAATAAAACCTTAATTAACCTCCACGGAAATGGAGAAAATGTTTAAATCATATCGCAAACATTGCACAGAAATGTCAATTGTAGTAGCACAAATTTAAAAGCATGTAATAGGACGTTTGGTCTTCTGTAGCGGTGCTATTGTTTAGGAACACTAACTGTTTATTATTGTCCGAGTTTCTTTGTGTTGTTGTGTACCAATGAGTGAGAAAATATGGCTGACGATCTAGCACCAATCCCCTCCACAAAAATCTGTGAAATATTGTGGAAACGTGGAGCATTCATCTTTTCTCACTCTCGATTCATATCTCCGGATGAGTTGGGGAAAATCAAAGGCAATTTATTTACAGAATATTAACGATTCTAGCAGAGATAAACGACAGTAGATGAAAAAAAAAAGTTGATTCCAAAATCTGGAAAACAAAGGTAATGAAAGGTCAACTTTCCTTCCTGATTATAAGGAAAATAAAATTAATTTAAGAAGCGGACAGTTATATTTAAAGTACTTTGATCCAGATTTGCCATTTTTGCAGAATATCAGAGTATAGAAGTGGCCCGTTCTTTACCTGATTCCCTTGTATCTCACCAATCCATTATATGTAAACATTTGTTGCACAGTTCCAGAAAAAGTACTGCTTGATGCCTTTGTTGGGAATATCATAGAATACTTCAGCTTAGATATTAAACAATATCCTGAAAACAGGTTTTGGATTTCATCTGGAAAAAAGGACAGCAATTTTCTTTAAATTTAAGAACTGGAATTGTGCTTATACAGGAAAAAAAACTTGACAGAGAGAAGCTTTTTGGAAAAGGCCACAGTTGCATTCTGAAGCAACAGGCGGTGATGGAAAATCCAATTAAAATATATTTTGTTGAAGGAGACATTCTCGACATAAAAGAGAATGTATCAGTTTTCAAAAGAAAGGAAGTTAACCTGGAAATTTCAGGACTGACACCACTTTGAATGGCTATTCCATTTCAGAATGCTGCTCATGTGGACGCTGGAAGCGGTAATGTCGTTCTTATCAACTGAATCCAAACCGATTTTGCCTTTTGAGGTCACAGACGACGGGAAAGCTGGAATCCCAGATCTAGTGCTACCACGACACTAGAGAACAAGAACCAAATCTTGAATTAACATTAATGATATTTGATGGAAGGAACTGTGCAAATTAAAATTACGAAAAGTACTGTGAATGACAATATCCCTATTTGCGAACAAAACATCTATCGCATTGTAACTGCATGCACAGATAATTTGATTATGAAAGTAACTGCAGTGGATATAGACGAAGGCCTATACAGTGAAGTAAACTATTCGTTCAGTGATCACACTTCTGATAAAATGCGAGAAGGATTTAGATTTGATCCAATTATGGACAAATCAGGTCGTTATCAGATAGTTTCATCTTCATTCCCAGAACTGAATCCAGAATATTTTCTCCTCAGTTCCCTTTATGTTGTTTGAAAGCCAGTTGATATTGGGATAGTTAAGTTCTCCAACTATTATTGTCCTCTTATTCCTACAGGCAGCAACCTGTGGGCAAATGCTTTCTTGTATACTTATTTCACTACTTCGGCGTCTATAGTATACTCCTAGTAAGGTGGCCACCCTTACCCGTTTAGGATATCATCCCTTCTCACAACTGGAATTGATTCTTTGACCAATACTACTACCCCCCATCCCCGGCATCTTTTTAGTAGCCCACTCTATCCTGCCTGAAAACTCTATATCCAGCAATATTAAACAGTCAATTTTGTTGAAACCCCCTTCAGTCAGGTTTCCATTATAGCAACGACATCGTGTTGCCATTTACTTATCTGTGCCCTTAATTCATCTGTGTTGTTTGTGATACTCCTTTCATTGAATTATAAACAGCTCAAACTCCTCAATTGTCTTTGCTGGACGCTTTTCATTCCTCACTTCTTTTCCTTTTCCAAGTCCCTGATTACATCAGCAACTAATTTTGACCTCCAATTTCCTGATCTTAATACGACCAACTTTGGTTCACAATCTCTGCCATACTAGGTTAAAATCTCGCCAACGCAACTACCAAAATCCCGCCCGAGAATATTTATCCCAGTTCTGACTAAACGCAACCTTTCAGGCTTGAAGGTTCCACCTACCCCAGATTGCATTAAATGGTGGGGCAGGCTCGTGGGGCTGATTTGTCTACTCCTGCTCTTAGTTATTCCTTTCTTATGTTCTTATGCTGATAATGTGATTGAGCGGGTCTCTGTCAATGTTTTTCGAGGTCGTAAAACTCGCAGGTTAGGACGTGTCTGTCAAAGGAGCCTTGGTGAATTCCCGCAATACATTCTTTAGATGAAATGCACATTTCAGTTGTGGAATGAATAAATTTTGAATGGGATACTAATCAAATAGGCTGTTTATCCTGCACGGTGACGAATTACTTTTACTGTTGCTAGGTCTGTACACTTCCAAGCAAGTTGAAAGTATTTCATCAAAATTTGACATGTCTCTCAGAGATGATGCAGTGACTTCGAGTAATCAGGAAGTGAACTACTCTCTAAAGACTTCCAAACCTCTAACCTCCTCCTGTAGCCATCATATATAAATGACTTGTACAGCTCCGCCTATGGTCATTGACGACCTCAAAGATCATACAATTTACAATTGTAATGCCAACGAACTTAAAAGGGAGATGTTAATTATATCCCCCGTCAGAGATTGGCCCGTGAAGTGAGCTGGTATTATTACTGGACAAGTACGATCTTGCTCGATTACATCTTGTTTAGTCTTTTCATGTTAACAACGTGCTGTCTCACTGAAAAACATGCATATAAATTCGTAAATTTGTTTTAATCATTAAAACCAAAAATTATTAAGGAGATTCAATGTCAATAATATGAAATAAACTCAGTTATTTATGAATAACACAAAATCAATTACCAATCTGATAAATCTGAAAACTGCTTCTGCTTCCTCATTCATAAGCCCGAGTTTAAAATTTCTCAGTCTCAAGTAATGTTTTCAGGGTTTTATTCGAATGCTCCTGGCCTGGAAACAACACTTAATTTCTTAATGTAAGCTAATAATTATTTTCGTATCTCTTTCTTTCTCAGAAGCATTGCTCTGCATATCCATCTTCAGCCGATACATCTGTACAACGTAGTCCGCAGAAAGAAAGAAAGAATGCCTTTTTCAACTATGGTTGTTGCCCATAAACTTAAAAAAATGTCTGGAAATTCCCATCAAATGGGTTAAGGTACGACAGTGTGTACCTTGCTCGCTCTTAAACTCTCCTGTGTAAATGAAAATTCATTAATTGTGGGAAGTTATATCTCGCAAAAATATTGCAAACAAATCACCAAAGCTATAAAATAATTATAAGGTAATCATTAACACCCTGGGACTCATAAGAAAACCGATACATTATTAATTCCCAATTCAAAAATCCAAATTGAAAATTAATAATATTCAAATCACACATTCGAAATCAAAATTGTAATTTATTGACAGTTGTGTGTGTTCAAGTTATACTTCTCAGTCGAAATCAATGAACATCCTCACTTCTAAGTTTGAGACTCTGGGTAGTTGGTGGTGAAGTTGTTTAAAATACTTGTGCCGAGAACAGAACGACAGGAACTCCTGCTGTGATGTCCTTGGGCTGAGCTGAGCAATCTCGAAAAGTTAGACCATCTTCTTCAGCGTTAGGTTTGATTCTAAGCCAAGGAATGTTAATCCCCAAATACCATTTATTTGTACTTTGCCAGGGTTCTGCGATGCTATGTCCAGATTAATGCATCCGTGACGTCAATACAGTTCACTTTCACGTCACCTTTTGTATTATGAACATGTTTGGAACAAACTGTAGTCAATTTAAGAGCTAACTCGCTCTGCTGTAACCAAACTGTGTCAGTGAGTCACTTGTATTGGAATAAGTGTTACTCGATCGCACATTAGAGCATCATTAGAGTAAATTGAAGGGGTAGTATTTGCTATGTTTTGAAATGTCGATGTTGAATGGACAAGGCACAATGGGAAACTTTCTAAATTGTCGTATACATGCTAGAGTTTTAACTGTGCTGGACAAACTTAGCTATATCAGTGGCTCAATTTGAATATCAGACGCATGGTACCAAAGCCATAATTTTATAAGATATCACAGATTGATAGTGAAACATGTTTTCAGCCGTTTCCCGTTATAGCGCAGTAAATCAAAAAGCTGAAGGCAGGTACATGTGATATTAAGTACACGAGGAGGAGATTGAGATGGATATGCCATCTGGACAGTTTCAGAATATTCAGGAATTTTTTTTGTATTAGTTTCTCCAATAATTGAACATTCAGTATATTTTCGAAGCCGCCTTCTCTTGTTAAACGTTTAATGTTTCACGACCCCTAGAAACTGGATGCAGCAGAACTGCAAAACGATAACTTGATTGGTTGTTTAGAGGACCACTTAGTTCTATCGACTGTATTCTGAATATTCTTCGTTTGCAAGTTGCCCTGGTTTGCAGTTGCATCAAATTGATACTTTGCTTTTAATGATGCTTCTGGCATGCTCTCCTGTGCTCTTCATTGTACGAAGGATATGCCAAATCTTAAGATTATAGATTGCGGTTGAATAAACATCTGCTGCAACTGATAACCCATCGTCCCTAATGGATGTCCAGATTTGAATGGCTAGATCAGTTCGAAAACTGTTGCATTTATCCACGCAACACCATGCAGTTGGTCTTCTATACTGAAACAGGATTTTGACTGCATAAGAAATGAGAATGTTGTCATTCAAAGATATATCTTCAAAACATAAGTTAACGAAGAAGAGGTCAAGCGTCTCTTTTCCTTCTGTTTGTTTCGTTAAAACTTTCTCTATACGTAGACCAGCTATTATTTCACTCTTCAGTTGATAAGGTAGGTCAGTCATGATGTTACCAAACACTTCACTTGTAAAGGTCTTTGAAGTTCTCCACTGAGTACATTTTGACATTGCCACCTTTCTCTTTCACCAAATTCTGCTCTGTATGCACAAGTTCTCATTCTCTGCAGAAGGTAGTCGATCTTAATCAGAAGGAGATTTCATTGTTGATATTTAAATCGAATCTGTGAGACCTCCTGGCATTCAGGGTCAATGATCTATATTCCCGGGGTTGTGTGCACTGTGGTGCCAACTTTGCCAAGACTGCTCTTCCTGGGGTGGGGGTGGGGGAGAGATGGTCTAGTGGTATTATCGCTGGACTGTTAATCCAGAGACCCAGATAGTGTTCTGGGGACCCGCGTATGAATCCCGCCACAGCAGGTGATGGAATTTGAATTCAGTATAATATCTGGAATTACGAATTTAATGATGACCATGAATACACTGTCAATTGTCAGGAAAAACCCATCTGATTCAATAATGTCCTTTAGGGAAGGAAACTGCCATCCTTACCTGGTGTAGCCTACATGTGACTCCAGACCCACAGAAATGTAGTTGACTCTCAACTGCCCTCTGGGCAATTAGGAATGAGCAATAAATACTGCCTGGCCAGTGATGCCCTCATCCTGTAAATGAATAAATGAAGTGAATCACGGGGAAGAATAGATAAACGGCCACTTGAGCTTGCTCCAACCATCAGTGAGGTCATCCTGATCTGACAGTATTTCAAAATCAACATTCCAGTCAATGCAAAATAGCCTTTGCTTAGCCTGGCTAACGAGATTGCATTTATGTTCTTCTTAAAGCATTTCAGTGCTCCTCCTCACCACATTCTGAGGCATGAAGTTCTCACAGACAACTAAGTCAGAAGAAAGTTTCACACTGATATAAAAGTGAATTTCGGCCTTAAAAAAAGGGGTGAGCACTATTTTTGATTTACGTAGCACCCCATCGTCTGGGTATTTCCAAAGTAGGTAACATCCTTTCGACTATTATTCTATCACTATGATTCAGGATCTTACATATTTCAATAGTCTCAATGCACATCAAGTCAACACCATTCTTCCAATTGTTGTAGAAATGAAGCCAGTCTGTCAATTCTTTCATCACGAGTCAACAGTTATGCCAGATATTAATCTAGATGACACTTTCTGCATCGTCTTCTCGCTGCTGAGTTAAATAGACGATTCAAGTTCACTGTATCCAAGTTCCTCATTATTTTGTACACCTCAAGTAAAACGAAACATAGCCTCCCCTGTAACTGCCAGCCTATTCAATCATTAAAACCTACCAAATATTTCCAATCCTAGCAACATCCATAGAAAAATCCTACCACTGTCTTTAGTGCTCTACATTCTGTTCATAATGAACTGACAAGAAATGCACACATTACACAAGTTGTAGCCCAACTAATGATTGGTAACATTGGAACTTAACATAAACTGATAATTACTACCGTTAATGTCCCGCTAACTAGTTTCTTTTCTACTGCTCTATTCAAACTTAGGAACCTTACTTTTTTGTTTCTCTGTTTCTGCTATCAAGGTGGATCACGTTGTCACCCTCCCTCTCATGGTACACTTTGAAAACTTGGAGTCATGCTGAGCTCAGGGAGGCAAGGTTAACACATAGAACTCAATGATCATGTCCCATCATCCAGTTCCGTACCCAGTTCCGGCTTTCTCCCCTATCCTTTTATCCCTTTACCTCTAAGAACTATCTCCAACTCCTTCTAGAAAACATTTAGTACTTTTGCCTCAAATGCTTTCTGTGGCAATCAATTACATAGGCATTACATACATTACTATTCTCTAGGTAAGGGAATTTCTCTTCATCTTTGTTCTGAATGGCCTACCCCATAATCTTGCCCTGTATCTTCTGGTGAGGCACTCTCATTTCATCAGGAACATCCTTTCTGCACTTGAACAGCCCAGATGTCTTTCGATTTTATAGCTGTTTATGTATTCACTCTCGTTTATTTAAAATTCAGTGAATGCATTTTTAACTGTTCCAGTATGTTTGAAATGTCAGTCCTAAATTATATCAATCATAGGAATCAGTCAGTTTAAGCTTCATTGCACTTTCTCTATAACTAGAACATCATTTATCAAGTACGGAGACAAAAACTGCAAATAATCGAGATGTGTTATCAGCAAGGCCCTTTACAATTGCAGCCAGATATTCTTGTTACTCTATTCGAATCCTCATACTACGAATGCTAATATACCACTAGGTTGCTGTATAGCCAACACAACTGCATGTTTTCTTTCAATGACTAGTGTGCAAGGACGGACAGATGTCATTGCACCCCCCACTTTCCCAAATCTATGGTTACTCAAATAATAATCCGCCTTGCTGATCTGTTTAGCAAAATCGACAAGCTCACATATATCCACATTATATATCTTCTGTCAAACTAATCACTCAAACTGTCCAAATCACAACGAATCATCTCTGCACCCTTTTCGTTGCTCACCCTCCCATCAAATTTTGTGTTACCTGCAAACCTGGAGAGACTACATTTAGTTTCCACACCGAAATCAATGACATGCATTGTGAATAGGTATGGTCCAAGCACTGATCTGAGTGATTCCCGATAGTGACTCAAAGCCATTCCAAAAATAAAAACTGTCTGTTCCTACTCTTTGCTTCCTGTCTGCCAACCAGTTCTCTGTCCGTGTCAGTTTGCTTGTCCCATTCTCATAGTCCTTAATTTTACATGCTAAATACGTTTGTGGTCCCTTAACAAAGTCATTCTGAAATTCCAGGTAAAGCACATCTACTGGTTTGCCTTGTAAACTCCCTAGTTACAACTTGAAAACATTCCTGTAGATTTACCTAGCATGATCTCCCTTTCTTAAATCCTTGCTGGCTGTTTGATCATGTCACTATTTTCCAAGTGTTCTGCTATTAATTATTTCATAATGAGCTCTAGCATTTTCAACACGAAAAATGTCAGACTTCAACTGGTCAATAATTTCCTGTTTCATTCTTCTCTCTAACTCATTTTTTTTAAATCAGTGGGTTTATATTAGCTATCCATGGGGACTGTTCAAGAGTATACAGAATAGCGAAAAAAAAACAACAAAACACACATTATTTCTCAGGCCATTTCTTCAGGCGCAATGGGATGTAGATTGACAGGCTCTGGGAATGTATTGATATTTCACTGCATTAATTTCCCCAACATCACTTTCCTACTTTTTCTGATTTCCTTCAGTCCCTACCACTCACTAAACCCTATGTTGTCCAACACTTTGGTACATAATTTGTGCTGTGGGAACATAGAAGATAGGCGTAGGAGTGGGCCACTCCACCCCTTGAGTTTATTCTTCTATTCAAAATGATCGTGGCTGATCATCGAGCTCAATACCCTAATCTCTCATAGTTGCGCCATATCCATTGGTTACTGTACCCATAAGATATTTATACCTAAGCTTTGTCAAGACAGAATCAAAATCCATGCTTAAATATTCTGCTATCTCTTTGCTCGTTATTGAAACCCAGGTTTCTGAATGCGAGTTGTCTACGTCTGTCTTCACGGACACGTTTCACTAATATTTCACTAATGTTTTTCTCTTCACAGACCTATAGAAATTTATATATTCAGTTTGCATGTTCCCTGCAAGATTAATCTCATATTCCATCCCCACCCCGAGCAATCCCTTTATTCTCCTTTACAGAAATCCTTTGCATTAATGTACATAAATATCAAATATCATTTATGCATTACTTATGTGGATTTAACATCGCATTAATGCAGTATATAGACACAAATCTGTACGTTAAATATATATAGGGACGACCTTGTATACGCATAAGTTGGTATTGATAACAGGAAACTCGACATGAATTTAGAAATGTTGTGAATAACAAGACGAAGGAGAATCAATATAGATAGGGCATTAACGTAGCCACTGTTCCATTCCAGCTGTACATGAGTGTTATCACTAAAAATCAAATGGTCTTCTTAAATAGCAATAGGAGGGGGTAACACAAGTGTATGCCAACAATAATTCAAGTATATTCCAGAGCTGGTTGATAACTGATATGAAATAATTAAATATGATTTCGTGTCATGTTTTGTAAGTTTTTTTCTCTCACTAGAAGTTGAAATATTTTGTTGTTTGCATAGTAATTTCACTTTTTTACTCCAATCTGTGCCGATAAAAATAAAAAAAACTCTAAAACTTGCTTTCTCATTTGTGTTTTCAGGCATACAACAACAGGCAGCGGGATTTGGAGCAATCCTCCATTGAAAGATGCTCTTCAGGACAATATGGGATAGGATTGTATACTTCGGATAAATGTGAAGTGGAACCTGATCCCAGAAGGCTCGTAGAAATACATTCTCGTGCCTTGTAGAAGCTCTGAATGGGTATATAGTGATTCGAATTAATAATGTTTGGTCGGTGTGGTGAGAAGGTTGAAAAAATGTATTTGGTATGCTTACTCTGGCTAACTTACGCAATGTTAGAAAAACTTGCAGCACATTATGCTCCAAGATGAATAACTTCTGTACAGTCAAATTGCATGCTTTCAGAATGATTGACAGCAGTGTACGTCATAATAATATTTGTCTATATATCGGTATGAATAAAGGCAACACCTCATTACGTAGTTGTTATTGTGAATACCCATATTCATAATGCTCTGGATTTTTTGCACAGCAAGACTGTCACCTGTATATAGCAATGAAATAAAAACCGAAAGAAATTCGGATGTTGTGAATCAGGATCAAAAACAAAGTTGCTGGAGAAGCTCAACAGGCCTGGCAGCATCTGTGAAGGAAAATTGTTGTGAGTTCTGAGGAAGGGTCACCGGACGCGAGATGTTAACTCTTTTTTTCCTTCACAAATGCTGCCAGACCTGCTGAGCTTCTCTAGCAACTTTGTTTTTGCGCCTGCACACTGCAACTCGTGTTTCTTGTTTTCTGACAAGACAATTTTCTACTGAATATGTGACACAATTTCTGCCAGGAATATTTTTATAAGCTTCCTGATGGAATATTCTGCACTTCCCTTGTTGGAGCAGAACAACCGACCAACCCTATGTCCACATCACCACCCAACTACCATGTCCACCTCCCCCAATTCTTATCATTCTCTCATCATCTATTTCTGGCACAATAATAGGCACAATGTATATTCTATTCACAGCAAGGGATTGAAACTCAAATATTGACACCATTTTGGAACCGAAATACAGATGCCAGCAATGAGCAATTGTGGACTATTAGAAGGAACATTGATAAGTGTTAAAGGCTTCAAAGGCTTCATTTTTCTTTCTTGTGCATTGAAACTTAACTTTAAAACTATTTACTTCAAGCATTTTATCGGTTGTTGTTATGTCCGGTCAACTTGCTTTACTTGATGTCGGTCTCTGTGCAGAAGAGGCTTTCCACAGAGGCACTTCTACTTGTTAATGTTTTAAAAGTGCATTTTGTTGTCAGTGAGTCCAATTTACTTAATAAAGTAATAATTCTGATTCAGAGACTTCTGTCATCTTGTAACATTTTAGGTACATGCAAGTTGCTGGTAACAACGGAATATCAAACAAAATTGTTTTTATTTCCTAGATATGAATGTGTGTGAAAACGTGCTGCTCAGTTACATTAGGAACATGCATTTCATTTTGAAGATCAAAATTCATTTTTTTTAGAAAGATAACATCAAAAGTGCGAAATATCCCAGAACATCCAATTAAATTTTGTTCAGTTGAAATGAATGATCATTAATCCAATTGTTGTTTTCTTACAATAAAATTATTTGCACTGTAATTTCGAATATGGATACTATGCTTCCATTGATGGTGGAAGCCCATTTCATTAAAGCAGAATCGAATCTGTTGGTCAACTCCTTGTACTGAATTTAATATAAATCGTAGACATTATGCACCTATTGCAAAACTTCTAATTATTTTGCATTTGGAATACAAAATTGCCCGCCAGTCTTGAAGTATCAAATTTATTTTTATATTCGTGGTCTTTATATTTAAGAAATGATTTCTGAGGATAATAAGAAGGAAACTGATAGGCACTTAGACTAGATATGTCCAAACACAGCAGCAGAAGAGCCGATAATTGCATTTAGAGATTACGTCCAGTCACTTCTGCAGTATTCAGTGAACTCTATGCAGTCAGTCGGATGACTTTAGCGATGGCAAAATATAATCTCTCGTGTTGCATCATTTCAATTAAGATAGTAATTCCAATACGATGATAAGAAATCGGGGCAATTGTTGACAAATTCCTGCTTCTGGTGTAAGAGGGAAATCTGCTTGGATGGGGGGTGGGGGGTTCATGTTTTGACGCTTATTTGTCATTCAGTAGTGGTGAATGAAATGGTAATTAAAATATGGTGGTGGCTGACATAAAGCACGTACACTTAACACACAAAACATAAAACTTTGGTGCATGTGGCACATTGGGGGTATTACTGCTGAGGCTTGACGTGATCAGAGCATTAGACAGTGCCCGGAGTCACATGAGAAATACAAATACAAAAGGCTGGTTTAATTTATTAGTATCATGCTTTATTTCTTAAGATAGAAGCACAAGTTTCAGGGGTAATTAAATATTGGTTGATCGAAGTTTTAATGTGTACCATTTCAGATTTGCATGGAAACCCATAATTAGCACTGTATAATAAATGTCGGTGTTGTGGTTCACCATATGTTCAGCCAACTATTAATTAAGGGATATCGTTTAGTGCACCACAGGGCACTTAGAATAAAGTACAAATTAAGGATTCAATATTTAAAATTAAGTCGATAGAGTTAAAACTATACGGTGCTGACACTTTTACACTCTTGCACACATTTAATATCTATCCTAGTGATACTGATTATTCTGATTATAGTATGCCTAAAAGCACTCGAGTGATCCCATGATAAGTCTACTTTCAGTGATTGTTAGTGATTCCAGATACAATGAACTTATCGTTCACCAAAACTATTGTTTTTCAACCTGCATAATCTGTGAAAAACTACTGTTATTTGATACTGACAGTTTATTGAAATATGAAAAGAAACAACATTGTAATCTTAGTCTGGGGAGTGTTATTTTGACCCTCACCTTTGCCTCGCTTTTCTCATTGAACCAAATTGGTCCAAGGTTTTGACATTAATGGAAATGCAACATGGTTTAAATAACTTTAAATGATAGTACAGGTGAAGAGGAGCAATAGCATTGTAGATTGGCCATTCAATGTGAAAGATTACACCACAGTTTGGAGTGAAACACCGACCTTTTACTTTAAGAATTGACAATATCAACCTGCAAAAACCGTTAATCCTAGAATAAGTTTCCAGAATAAGATCGTTAGCTTGACTCATTGAGAGCATTTGTAGGTATCTTGTTTCGACTTACCGTTAACACAATGCTGCTGTTAACATGCTGATATCATACCAAATAAGGTGATTTTTATAATTTAGTCAAGGAAGATTACAATCAAAATTTGTAAGAATAGTTCAATACACAAATGCAAAATAATCAGAAGATTGTGTAACCTCTTTGTATTTTCCGATTTATAAGGAATGGTCTGCGTTTCTATTGGCCATGCTTACATTTATCAGTGACTGTGGTCGAATGAAACCTACGAATTTCCCCAACGTAACTGTTTTATATTGCGAATTTATAGCACTTATTCAAAACTTCATGCAACGTTTTTATTGTTCAAATTTGGTATATGCTTTTCAGCAATGCGCCGAGGCACGTTCGACAGCAGCTTTCAAACGAGAGAACTCTACGCCCAAAAATGGCAAGTGGTTGCTGTTCCTTCTTAGTCATGCAACATCCTGGAAAACAGAGTTTAAGGCAACATATCATCACGTTCACAGTAGCACTTACAGATAAACAATATATTCTACTTTTGGACATCATCCTTTCACTCACCCTTTTCCTTAACTGGAAGTTTAAGTTGAATGACGATAAATCATGGAGTAGACAGTTGAGCCTTTCTATTTTGTGCTAAATAGGTATTCTCAGACCCTATAATTTTACGCTATCTATGGCAGGCATCTTCCACCTGGCTGACTGCACGTAAAGCTAGATATTCTTTCTCTTCTTAACACAGGTTGTATGCAAAAGCATTTGCAGATCGTATAGAATTTTCACGGTGTCAAATGCCCCGAACTGCATAAATGTCTTCGATTGAATCATATCATCGATCTTTTTTCTTGTGCTGATGTTCTGGTAATTTGGTAGTCATTATGGCAGTTGTTTGTTTGCTAATATCTGAACTGCAAGTATTCCCTGTGGCTGCTTAAAGGATTCGATAGTCTATTTGCCTTATCGTTAATTAAACTTAATCAACTTAAGTTTTATAACAGTCATGCTTGTGGTGTGGTCGTGCTGTCAAGGTGAACATATAGCAAAGTCTCCAATTCTACAATAACGTAGCTTTGGTTCTCTGGTCGTTGCCAAAATCGCTTCCAAATACCAAATGCTGGAAAAATAACAAGAGCTAAGGGAAACGAATGGAAGAAATCATGCAGCATACACAACAGCACATTTTCATTACTGTGTTTCCATCCAAATGAGAAGGCAGCAAACATTCATTTTGTTATGAGAAATAAGATCTGGCTAGAGCGCCAATTTTAATTGGATTTGATGAGAAAACACCGAATCTTCTGTCCCTGGAATGTGGGCATCATTGGCAACTTGCCTTTGAGAAGGTACTCATGGGCCGCTTTTTGAGTCATTGCATTGAATGTGGTGCATCTCAAGCTGCAGCGCTGGTAAAAAAGAGGTTTCCAAGATTATGAGACAGCCCCGCAACAGAATGGTTGTACAGTTCCGACTCAGGACGAAACATGATTTTGAGACGAACTTCCAGATGTCGTGTTGTTTCTAATCTGCTATGTTTGTCCTTCTAGATGTTTGAGGTCGCTGGCAAGGAAGATGCTGTCAAAGAAAATTTGACGAATTTCTGCACCGCTTATTGTATATCACTAATGGAGTGAATGGATATTAGAATAGATAGACGGGCTGTTGATAACTGGGCTGCATTATGTTTTGTTTTGGATGATGTCTACTCTTCTTGGAAATGCAGTCATTCCAGAAAGCAGGATGTTTTATATTAAAATTCTGATTAATGTCTTGTAGATGGAGGACAGGCATTACCGTGTCATAAGTTATTAGCTGGAATATTCTCAGTCTATGATCGGTTCATGTAGTCAGACATTTTGCATGATTAGTCCAGCTCAGCTTCTGGTCAACAGTAATCCGCACAATATTGACAATGAGGGAGTCAATGATGACAATGCTATTAAATATCAGATGGAATTGGATGAATTCTCTTGTTGGAGGAGATGGCCTCTGCTTTGCACTTCAGCAGTGGCAATATGACTTGCCTCTTATCACCCAAGGCTTAAAGTTGTGCAGGTATCAAATTTTATTCTTGCTGGACCTTGAAATTAGAAGTTCATTTGCTAGAGTGAACTACCACAGTACTCAAAATGAGATATTGTGCTTATGATTGTTCATGTTTGAACAGGTTGAGGTCGTCCAAACAAATCCATCAATTTTCTTTAAGCCTCTGGCTACGCTGAAAGAAGCTGCACTTTTAGCAGCAAGATGCCTCTTAAGGGTGGATGTTCATATGTAAATAAAAGTTACACTTGCAAATTGATATAAAGAGGAGCAGTGTCTCTTGACAGTAGAATATCTATATGGAGGACTTTGCAGTTACTTTAGCTAACTTCACAACTTTCATTTGAATGTTATAGAAAAGACTACAGAAAATTCTGACATGGTCATCAGGCTACTCAAGTGATTATTACGTTCTTACATTTGATATCCTATACTTAGATCAGATTTTATTGTCCGCTTTCACTTATTAAGTTACACTTATTATCTTGTTAGTGAAATAGACATCACCTCCGGAAATTTACCGAATATTGACAACCTTTCTAAAACACTATTCAATTACGTCACCAAGAAGTTTTAAAAATGTTAGCGAAGAATATCTGAGACATAGCCTGAAGTTTGAATCGTTTGCATAAAAGATTGTGCAAATGGTACCTTGATAATTCAATTCACAGTGGACACAAATGCCAAATCTTCGGCCTAAGATGATTTCAAGATCAGAGATATAAAGATTTTCTCTGCAATATATGGTTTCATTTCTGATACAGAACACCAAAATCTACCTATTCTCGGGTACTCGACTGCAAATAATCTGTGGATATTGCAGCGACTTAAATGGTCCTTCTGTTGTGCTTGGTCGATATTTTTAAAGCCACCGTGAAATGATAAAATTCTGACGGTTACATGATGGTCCATTACCCAGCCATGTGGTCTAAATGCCATGCTAAGTAATGGAACATAAATTACGTTACATCCATCTTTTGCATTGGGTAAGTTATTGTTCTCGCAGATTGTTCTGCCAAGCTGTAGTTACCATCAGAAGTCACACAACACCAGGTTATAGCTCAACAGATTTATTTGAAATTCCACGTTTTTGGAGTGTGCTTTTTTTTTTTGTCAGGTAAAGTGGAAGTGAGCACACAGGGACAGAATGTATGAGTGGAGAGATAATGGCAGGATGATGCCACGTAGTTAAAAGTGTCAACAGATAAGTGCAAATACGGTGAGTGCAGTATCAGCAGACTGAATAACAAATCTTTGCACGTGGGCTAAAGCGTAAAACAGTGCGAGTAAAGTGTCAACAGCTGAATAGCAAGTGAGAAGATGACCTACGAACGAAATAATAAAAGCAGAGAGATACTTACAAAAAAAAAGATGGTGCTAGAGACAAACCAAATGGCCAGAATAACATGATAGCTATCAGAGTCACATGACGAGGGTCTCGTCAAATTAACCAAAACTGTGAAAACTGATTAAGATAGAGAGATAATGACAAGTTATTGATGTGATGGTGTCAAAACAGAACAGTAAGGAAGATTATACAAATGCAGAACAATACAGTGGGGTTACATGTAGTATGACATGAACACAAGATGAGGATTGAGGGCATCTTTATGGGAATGGAACTTGCCTATCAGTTCCTGTGTAGCGATTCTGCGTTGTTGGGTATGTTGAAGCCAACTTTGGAGAATGCTTATCCAAACATCGGAGGCTGAATGTCCTTAACCACTGAAGTGTTCCATGGCTGAGAGGGAACACTCCTGCCTGGTGATTGTTGCACAGTGTCCATTCATCTATTGTCAAAGCCTCTCCGTTGTCTTGCCAATGCACTATTCCTCAGGCCATCCATTCCTGCAACTTATGAGGTAGACACTGTTGACCGAGTCACAAGTGCAATGTGTGCACGTGGTGCATGTGCTCCCAGCTGTGATGGTAGTGTCCACATTGATGATTTAACATGTCTTGTAGAGGTTGCTGTGTTGGGGTTATGTGGTGCTTTGTTCGCTGCACTCCTGAAAGCTGAGTAGTTTGCTGCATATGGTGTTCTGTGAGCTGTTTGAAGGCGAGAAATGAAGGTGTAGGGATTGCTTTGGTGAGCTGTTCATCACCAGCAATGATATGTTGAAGGCTGCAAAGAACATGGCACAGTTTCTCTGGTCCAAGGAAGTACTAGACGATGAAATGTACTCTATTGGTCATTTCTCATGTCTGTCTTCCGAGTAGGTCATTGCAGTTTTCCATTGTGACTCATCAACCAACAAGTTAAGCATCGTACCTTGTTCTTATGAGGGTGTATTTCAGCATCTGTAGGTGCCCGTCACATTCTTCCTCGTCAGAACAGATCCTGGGTATTTGCAGAGTTTGTCTGAAGGGGGTGGCTTCTTCAGCATGTTTAGGACGGGACCTAGAGAAGTGAAGCACTGTGAGGTTATCCATGGGCTTGCAGTAGAATGAAGTACAGAGATGTCTATCTTTGGTCGAGACCTGAGTGTGCAAGAATAAGACTGATCCTGAGGACTGGTCCATGGTAAGTCTGATGGTGGGAAGAAACTTGTTTATATCGTTGTGTAGTTGTTTCAGTAATTCTTTGTCATGAGTCCAAAGAAGAAAATGTCATTGATGCATCTGGCGCATAGTGTTGGTTGGAAGTCCAGTGCAGCAATACGTCTTGTTCAAGCATGTGCATGAAAATGTTTGCATTTTGGAGTGCACGTTTAATACACGTGACTGTTCCATGCGACTCTATGAAGAACTGTGGAACGTGAAGACATTGTGCTTGAGGATGTGCCAGTGATTTGTAGGATGGCGTCAGGGAATTGGCAGTTGTTGGTTTTGAGTACTGAGGCTGTTTCAGTGTTGCTGACATCATGTGGGATGCTCATGTAGAGTGCTGAAACGTCCATTATGACGAGGGCTGTTCCTGGTTCGACCGGTCCTTGGATGGTGATTTTCTGTCAGAAGTCTGCAGTGTCATGACTGAAGCTGAGGGTTACTTCTACAATGTTTTTTCAAGATGTCATCGACATTGCCAGGGAGGCTGTTACACAGGGTCCCATTGCCTGATAAAATTGGCATCCAGATGTGTTGGTTCTGTGTATCTTTGGAAGACAGTAAAAGCATCCTCTGCAAGAAGTACGTGGGATGAGAGTACATAAGATTCTCTAAACGTTTGAATCAAAGGTTTTGATCAGTCTATTGAGTTGACAGGTGTGTTCACTGGTCGGATTGGCAGGAAATTGTCTGTAGTGCTCCTAGTTGTTCAGTTGTCAGAACGCTCCTTTGCAACAGTCTATTCTATTTTGCATGACGATGGGTCCTCCTTTGTCTGCTGGTTTGATGACAATGTCGAGTGTGGTCTCAAAACCATGGATGGCATTGTGTTGTGCTTGGGTAAAGTTCTGGGCTCTCTTGTGAGCGCAGCTGATGAATCTGGTGTTGATGCATCTCTCGACAGCTTGAGCATACATGCCGAGCATAGAGCCAGGGGCCTTCCATGAGGTTCAATTCGACTCTCTCATTTTTGATTGTGGCATTGCACAGCTCTCTGTGTATAGTTTCACTTCGTTTGATGTCTCATTGGGCTCGCTGTTGACATCTTGGGGCTGTGGAAAATTTCCGGAGCCTCATTCACTAATGAATTCCTCTGTGTCTGCTGCAAGACCAATCACATGTTCCTTTGAACTCATGGTGAATAATCACTGAAACAGCTACATGACAATATCAACAAGTTTCATCCCACCATCAGACTTATCATAGACTACTCTTTAGAATCAGTCCCATCCTTGGACACACGGATGTCCATCAAGAATAGACAACTCAGTGCTTTACACTGCTGCAAGCCCATAGACAACCAATAAATGATTCATTTCTCTAGCTTTCACCCTAAACATGTTAAAGAAGCCAAGACCCGTGGACAAGCCCTGCTTATACATAGGATCTCCTCAGATGAGGAGGAAAGTGACCAACACCAACAGATGCTAAAAGGCGCCCTCATAAGAATGGGATGTGATGTTTAATTCATTGATAGACAGTTCTAACATACCACAGCAAAAAACTGCAATGACCTCCTCAGGAGACAGACACGGAACACGACTCATCGAGTACTCTTCATCTCCCAGTACGTTTCTGGAGCAGTGAAACTATGTCATATTCTTCACAGCCGTCAACATATCATCAATGATGACGAACATCTCGCCGAGGCCATACCTCGACCTCCATTTCTCACCTTCAACAGCTGACTAACCTCAAACAGAAAATCGTTCGCAGCCAACTGCTCAGCCTTCAGGACAACAGAGAACACAACACCACACAATGCAGCAACGACAAATTCTACATGTCAGATTATTGACATGGAAACTGTCATCACACATGGAACACCACACACCACAAGCACAGTACATAGTCATGAGACTCGCCCAACATTTTCTGCCTCATTCTGCAGGAATGGATGCCCCTAGGCATGGTATAATAGTGAGATCTTGCAGAGGCTATGACAGTAGATGAACGGACATTGTGCAACAATCACCGGGCAAGAGTGTTCCCTCCCAATCAGGGAACAGTTCAGTGGTCAAGGGCATTCAGCCTTTAAGTGTTACTTGCACTTTTCATCATCAGTCCTCTGAAAGTTTATTACTTTGGAAGGTATAAAAATATCACTTCCTAAATCACGCCAAACATAAGGCAAGGAAACAAGGCGGAAATGTTTACAGGATGTGAAAGAACATATAAAAGCAAGAAGCCCATTAATCTGATATCAGGAAATGAGGAATGTCCTTTAATCAATAAGTAACAATTTCTAAATACTACCTTTCAGAACTCATGTATTAGCAAGCATCATTTATGATATTTTATGAAATGGAAATTGTGTTTGACAAATGCTTTGCAGTTTTTATTTTGAATATGTTATGAGCAGGATGGATAAATGTATTTTGTTTTCAGAATATATTTAATAATGTGCAAAGAAAAGAAAAGACCTGAAATAATAATTAATGGAGTCTGAGTAATATATTTGCCTGAATATAGAATTGGTTAATAGGCAAGTAGCAGCAAGTAGGGTGAAAAAGAATTTTTTTTTTTGGAAGCGATGGCAAGTCGAGTAAGCCCTGTTGTGATGTAATGCTAACGTTCTTACCCCTGGAACTGGATGGTCCAGGTTTAATTCCCACCTGTTTCACAAGTGTGGAAAAAAATCTCTGAACAGGTTGGTTATAAAATTCAATTAAATTTCAAAACTGTCGAATGGGATGTAAAAGATATCAATAATGTAAGCTGGATGCAAAGGGCAAGGTATGCAACTTGTCTGATGATGCACAGGTAAACAGAAATGCAAGTTGTAAGAAGGGATGAAATATGCAACTGGGAGATATACGAACAGGTTAGGGAATGAATTTTAAGAAAAAGTAGAAGATGGAGTAATCTGTGGGGCGGCATAATTTGGTGGGAAGAATGGAAAACCAGATTTTTTTTCAAATGGAGTGAAACTTCTAATTGTCGATGATGATAGGGACATGGGGAACAAGGACATGAGTTTTGTACCTTAACCAAAAGGCTTATGAATCTATCAATCACATGATAACTTTAGCCGAGAGAAAATTAAAGAAAACACTGCAAGCTGATTAACATCTGTGCTTCAAGCCTGAAACATTTTCTTTCAGTCACCATTGGGCAAAAGGCATTCGCCAAACACAGTTAAGATATAAATGAAATTAAATTACAAAACCAGTGCTATCATTTTATATGAATTTCATAATGTATTATTTCAGAGGCATAAATGTGGACTCCAAAGGCTTCTGTTGCACAGCAAAGCAGACCCTATCACAATATTTTAAGAAGGTGGCTTGGACCCTAACTCTTTCTCATTTTAAAGTCAAATGTGAAGTGTTGTGTTCCAGATACAATGTGACTGGTCAAACTAGTCAATTTTAAGCAAAACGCACTTTATTTAAACACTACAGTTAAAATGTAATCAAAGAAAAAGGAACGTTGAATAACTTACCTGTATCACCTGAAGAAAATTGAGGCAGTATTATTTTGGCAAACATCCTGCAAATCTCTCATAAACGTTACAAAACCCATTGCTAAGGACAGAATTTATCGCTGGTCCATTTGTTGTTGTTAGAGCGACAACCTAGTCTGTGGTATTATCTTATGATGTTCTCTTATCCAATTCATTTTTACTCCTATGAGTCCCGTGGGGCTATTTGACAACTTCAAATATTCTGAACATACCTGGCAGATAAGAATTTCAATCTGGAGCTGTTTAACTTGTAAATTGCACGTATTTCCAGGAAAGTAATGCAATTGCTGATTCCTTATTCCACATATAAACTGTTGTAAATTTGAAAGTGATACCAAAAAAACTGAATACTAATTATGAACCTGGTGGATGGAAGAATGAATAGCCGAATTTCGTGTTTTGTTTATCTCATTTACGTTCCAATAAACGTATCCTGAAATATATTCTCAAAAATAAAATGAATGGAGGCCGAAGATATGTTAAAGTCCTCGCTGTTTCTTCATTATTATTATTTTCTCATTTATCAATTATGTTACGGATCTGTGAACTAGGAACTGTGAGATAAAATTGGTTTTTTGTCTGTTGTAAACAACTGGTGTTAACAGAAAAACAAGCAACAATTCTTTACTTATTCATGTGTCCATGCCTGGAGATTAATTGCAGATTGTTTACTAGTCAAAATTGTCTGCAGACGTTTCATCATTGGAGAAGACCATAATATTTAAACAGATAGCAGAAGTTGGCTTATCACAAGTTCATTACCTGGAGCAAAAACATAAATTTCTAGAGAAATTCAGCCTGCCTGGAAGCAACCGGAGAGAAAGCAGGATCAACATTTCTAATCCAGTTACTTGTCTTCAGTAATGGAACTTATTCTAACAAGTCTAGAAAAGACCTTATGTCCAAATAGATGACAGATATTGAATGCTGTCTGAGACGTTGTAGAGGAGACGGTTAGTTTTTCAGGAGGTGGGGTTTGAACCTTGAAAGAAGAAATTGGCGTTTTGACATTACAGCATGAAGGTTTCAAATCTCTCTGCCCAACTTCCCCTTTCAGCCCTTGGAAGGTCAGAAGATACAGAACCGAGTTACAAATATTACTGTCTTCACTTGAGTGTACTATAAAACTGACCTCGATCGACAACTTCAGAAAATCAACCAAGAAAACATGCCTGTGGAACAATGTGTCGTGAAACCCATTTGAGTAATCCGGCCATTTTGGTCATATTCTTTTTATTTCGCCTTTTTTATGAATGGGGTTGAAAACAAACATTTTTGGATTTACAACATCGGACAATTAGGTTAATTTGTTGCTTGTTTTTGTTTTGGCTCTGCTGTATTTACTGCACTATTAATAAATTGTGAAGTCAATTAAGCTTAAGCTACAAACTAATTCGTGGGTTGATTACTCGCAGAGTCTAAGGTTGGTTATTCAAAATTCGGCTTAACAACTATTGAGGTTAATTTTGGGGGTCTTTGAAGGATTTAATTTTAGTGTGCTGCAAGTACACTGGTAGAAAGGCTGATGTGATTTGTTTATCTGCGCATGTTGTAACAAGGGGATGACAAATAAAGCAGGGCAAAAAAATCTCAGACACCTTCCCAAAGATAGTCGAGCTGCATGAAGCTATGATATGCAATTTCTGAATGGTCTGTTGCTGTTTAGTTGTTAAGGATATTTGGGCATTGAATAATGGACTATTATGCCTAGATTGTTTTGGAATTTATAATATTTTGAAATCATTCTCCCGAGGTTTGCATCCAGGTGCTTCTTGAATGTTGCTGTTATGTCCACCACCTCCTCTGGCAGCGTGTTCCAGGCACTCACAACCCTTTGTGTGAAAATCATGCCTCCCACATATCTTTTAAACACCCCTCCCTGCACCTTGGACATGTGCTGCCTAGTAATTGAACTCTCTGCCGTGGGAAACATCATAGAATCTCTACAATGTGGAAGCAGGCCCTTCACCCAACAAGTCTACACCAAAGCTCAGAAGTATCCCACCCAAACTTATCCCCCTAATCTACACATCCCTGAACACTACGGGCAATTTAGCATGGCCAATCTACCTAGCCTGCAAATTTTTGGACTGTGGGAGGAATCCAGAACACCTAAACGAAACCCACACAGATGCAAGGAGAATGTGCAAACTCCATACAGACAGTCGCCCGAGAATGGAATTGAACCTGGGTTCCTGGTACTGTAAAGCAGAAGCGCTAACCACTGAGCCACAGTGCCATCACCAAAAGACCCATACTTTCCACTCTGTCCGTGCCATTCATAATCTCATAAACTTTTATCAGGCACCCTTCACCCTCCTGCATTCCAGTGACAACAAACACAGTCTATCCAACATTTCTTCAAAGCGAAAATTTCCCATAACAGGAAACTTCCTGCTAAAGCGTTTCAGAACCCTTTCAAAGCTTCCACATCCTTCTGGTAGTGTGGTGAACGGAACTGCATGGAATATTCCAAGTGTGGCCGAAGTTCTATAAAACTGCAGCATAACATGTCTACCCTTAAACTCAATGCCTGTGCCAATGAAGGCATGCATGCCACAGGCCATTTTTACTACGTTATGTGTCTGCACCTTAAGTGACCTATGGACGTGCACACTCAGATCCCTCTACATATCAATAATCTGAAGGATTGTGCCACTCACTGATAATTTCTATCTGTGCCTGACTTTCAAAATAATCACGTTGCATTTATCCAGATTAAAATACATCTGCCATTTTTCTGCCTATGCCCCCAACTGAGCTATATCCTGTTGTATTCTTTGACAAGGAGATAGTAAGAACTGCCGATGCTGGAGTCAGAAATAATGCAGTGTGGAGCTGGAGGAGCACAGCAGCATCAGCGGAGCAGGGAAGTATACCTTTCAGGTCAGGACTATTCTTCAGAAATTGGAGAGGGGGAAGGGAGCTCCGAAATAAATAGAGAGAGGGGGGTAAGGCTGGGGAAGGTAGGTGGTATGGTGATAAGTGAGTGCAGGTAGGGAGGGGTGGGGATTTGTCAGTGAGGCGGGAGGACTGAATAGGCAGGAGAGAAGATAGACAGGTTGTGTCAGGTCAAGGAGGCAGGGATGAGAGGGAGGGTTGGTCATGGGGTGAGGCCGGGGTTGGGGAGATTTTGAAACTGGTAAAGTCGACATTGAGATCATTGGGTTATAGACTCATTTGACAATCCTCCTCACTATCCGCAGCTCCACTAACCTTGGTACCTTCTGCAAACTTACGAACTAGACCAGTTGCATTTTCCTTCAAATCATTTATGTTGATCATGAACTGCAGAGATCCCAGCACTGATCACTGTGAAACACACTAGCCACAGCCCTCCACTTGGGAGAGTATCTTCCACCACTACCCTTTGTCTGCAATAACTAAGCCAGTTCTGTATTCATATTGTCAGCTAACTCCTGATACCATATGGCTTCACTTTTTGTCTGCCATGAGGGACCTTCTCAAAGGCTTTATGGAAGTATATGTCAACAACATCGACTGCTTCTCCCTCATCAATCATCTTTGTCTCGTCCTCAAAAAAGCTTGATCGAGTTAGTGAGGCACTACCGCCCCGGCACAAAACCATGCTATCATTAATAAGTCCGTTTGTGTCTAAATGTGTATAGATCTTGTCCCTGAGAATCTTTCCCAATAATTTCCCTACAACTGATGTGAGGATCACATGCCTGTAATTTCCAGGATAACTCTTTTTACCCTTCTTAAACAAAGGGAAAAAAAAATGGCTGTTCTCCAGTCCTCTGAGGCCGAGCCTGTGGCCAACGAGGGTACAAAGATATCTGTCAATGCCCCAGCAATTTGTTCTCTTGCCTCCCTCAATATTCTAGGATAGATTACATCAGGACCCCGGGCTGTATCTACCTTAATACTTTTTTTAAGAAGCACAACACCTCTTCTGTTTTAATGGCAACTTGGCTTTGAAACTCGACACTTCATTCCCTGAGGTCACTCTCCACCAATTCCTTCCCTTTGCTGAATACTGATACAAACTATTTGTTTAGGACCTCACCTACCTCTTCTGGTTCCACCCATATATATGTATAAAAAACCTTGGGATTCTCCTTAATCATGTTTGTTAATGCCTTTATTGACCTTTTTTAGACCTTCTTATTCCTTGTTTAAGTTCTTTCCTACTCATCTCACAGACATCAATGACTTCATCTGTTCCATAAGACCACAAGACAGAGGAGTGGAAGTAAGGCCATTCGGCCCATCGAGTCCACTCCGCCATTTAATCATGGCTGATGGGCATCTCAACTCCACTTACCCGCACTCTCCCCGTAGCCCTTGATTCCTTGCGAGATCAAGAATTTATCAATCTCTGCCTTGAAGACATTCAACGTCCCGGCCTCCACTGCGCTCCGTGGCAATGAATTCCACAGGCCCACCACTCTCTGGCTGAAGAAATGTCTCCTCATTTCCGTTCTAAATCGACCCCCTCTAATTCTAAGGCTGTGCCCACGGGTCCGAGTATCCCCACCTAACAGAAACAACTTCCCAGCGTCCTCCCTTTCTAAGCCATGCATTATCTTGTAAGTTTCTATTAGATCTCTCCTCAACCTTCTAAACTCTAATGAATACAATTTCAGGATCCTCAGCCGTTCATCGTATGTTAGGCCTACCATTCCAGGGATCATCCGTGTGAATCTCCGCTGGACACGCTCCAGTGCCAGTATGTCCTTCCTGAGGTGTGGGGCCCAAAATTGGACACAGTATTCTAAATGGGGCCTAACTAGAGCTTTACAAAGTCTCAGAAGCACATCGCTGCTTTTATATTCCAACCCTCTTGTGATAAATGACAACATTCCATTTGCTTTCTTAATCACATACTCAACCTGCAAGTTAACCTTTAGAGAATCCTATTCCACCACTCCCAGATCCCTTTGTACTTCGGCTTTATGAATTTTCTCACCGTTCAGAAAATAGTCCATGCTTGTATTCTTTTTTCCAAGGTGAAAGACCTCACATTTGCTCACGTTGAATTTCATCAGCCATTTCCTGGACCACTCTCCTCAACTGTCTAAATCATTCTGCAGCCTCCCCACCTCCTCCATACTACCTGCCTGTCCACCCAACTTCGTATCATCGGCAAACTTCGCCAGAATGCCCCCAGTCCCTTCATCCAGATCATTAATATACAAAGTGAACAGCTGCGGCCCCAACGCTGAACCCTGCGGGACACCACTTGTCACCGGTTGCCATTCCGAAAAAGAGCCTTTTATCCCAACTCTCTGCCTTCTGTCAGACAGCCAATCCTCAATCCATGCCAGTAACTCACCTCGAACACCGTGTGCCCTCACCTTACTCAGCAGCCTCCCGTGAGGCACCGTATCAAAGGCCTTTTGGAAGTCTAGATAGATAACATCCACTGGGTTTCCCTGGTCTAACCTACTTGTTACCTCTTCAAAGAATTCTAACAGGTTTGTCAGACACGACCTCCCCTTACTAAATCCATGCTGACTTGTTCTAATCCGACCCTGCACTTCCAAGAATTTAGAAATCTCATCCTTCGCGATAGATTCTAGAATTTTACCAACAACCAAGGTTCGGCTAATCGGCCTATAATTTTCCATCTTTTGCCTTGATCCTTTCTTAAACAAGGGGGTTACAACAGCGATTTTCCAATCTTTTGGGACTTCTCCTGACTCCAGTGAGTTTTGAAAGATCACAACCAACGCCTCTGCTATTTCCTCAGCCACCTCCCTCAGAACTCTAGGATGCAGCCCATCGGGGCCAGGAGATTTATCAATTTTTAGACCTTTCAGCTTTTCTAGCACTTTCTCTTTTGTAATGCCTACCATACTCAACTCTGCCCCCTGACTCTCCTTAATTGTTGGGATATTACTCATGTCTTCCACTGTGAAGACTGACGCAAAATACTTATTAAGTTCTTCAGCTATTTCTAATCTCCCTTCACTAGCCTTCCAGCATCAGTTTGGAGCGGCCCCATGTCTACTTTTGCCTCTCGTTTGTTTCTTATATATTGAAAGAAACTTTTACTATCATTTCTAATATTAATGGCTAGCCTACCTTCGTATTTGATCCTCTCCTTCCTTATTTCTCTCTTTGTTATCCTCTGTTTGTTCTTGTACCCTTCTCAATCTTCTGATTTCCGAGTGCTCTTGGCCACTATATAGGCTGTCTCTTTTTCTTTGATACATTTCCTGACTTCCTTTGTCAGCCATGGCTGTCTAATCCTCCCCCGGATAATCTTCCTTTTCTTTGGGATGAACCTTTGTTTTGTGTCCTCAATTACACCCAGAAACTCCTGCCATTGTTGCTCTACTGTCTTCCCCGCTCGGCTCTGCTTCCAGTCGATTCTCCTCAGTTCCTCTCTCATGCCCCTGTAATTACCTTTATTTAACTGTAACGCCATTACATCCGATTTTGCCTTCCCTCTTTCAAACCGCAGACTGAACTCTACCATATTATGATCGCTGCCTCCTAAGTGGTCCCTTACTTTAAGGTCTTTTATAAAGTCTGGCTCATTACATAGCACTAAGTACAGAATAGCCTGCTCCCTTGTAGGCTCCATCACAAGCTGTTCCAAAAAGCCATCCTGTAGGCATTCCATGAATTCCCTTTCTTTGGATCCACCGGCAATATTATTCACCCAGTCCACCTGCATATTGAAGTCCCCCATGATCACCGTGACCTTGCCTTTCTGACATGCCCTATCTATTTCCTGGTGCATCTTGTACCCCTGGTCCTGACCACTGTTAGGAGGTCTGTACATAACTCCCATTATGGTTTTTTTGCCTTTGTGGTTCCTCAACTCCACCCACACAGACTCCACATCATCTGACCCTATGTCATTCAGTGCTATTGATTTGATTTCATTCTTAACTAACAAGGCAACCCCACCCCCTCTGCCCACCTCCCTGTCTTTTCGATAAGTTGTAAATCCTTGGATGTTTAACTGCCAGTCCTGAACCCCCTGCAAACATGTCTCTCTGATGCCTATCACATCATAATCGTGTAAGATGGTTTGTGCCATTAATTCATCTACTTTGTTACGAATACTACGAGCATTTAGGTAAAGTGCCTTCATGCTAACTTTCTTATCATTATTGGAAATCATAAAATGTCCTAAGTTATCCTTCCTTTTTGCTGCATTCCTAGTCTGCCTCGAGCTTAAACCCACCTGCTCACATGCTATCCTGCTGCTTTTCTTTCCATTTAACTCCTTACACCCTGTCGCTTTCCCTCCCCCCCCCCCACCCCCCGACTCAGAAGTTTAAAGTCCCATCCTCTTCGACCTTATATATGCTTCCCTTTTCTTTTTGACCAAGTTTATATCATCCCTGGGCATCCAATGTTCACATAGCTTGCCACATCTGTCGTTCACTCTCGCAGGAATGTGCCACTCCTGAACTCTTATCAACTGCTGTTTGAAATACTCCGACACGTCTGATGCCAATTTACCTTCAAACAGCCATCTCCAATCAATATTCTCCAGTTCCTGCCTAATATTTTTGTAGTTTGCCTTCATCCAATTTAACACCTTCACCTGAGTATTGCTGTTATCCCTATCCATGAGTATCTTATGGTATTATTGCTGCTACTTCGAAAATGCTCCTCCACTGAAACTTCATTCACCTGGCTGGGCTTGTTTTCTAAAACCAGGTCCAAAATGACCCCTTCCCTGGTTGGGATACCTACACATTGTGTCAAGAATCCTTTCTGAATGGTTCATCCAAATTCTGCTCCATCCAAGCCCCAAGCACATAGTGAGCCCTAGTCAATATATAGGAAGTTGAAATCACCAACTACAACAACCCTACTGTTTTTACATCTTTCCAAAATCAGTCTATGCATTCTCTCCTTTATCTCCCAGTGGCTGTTAGGACGCCGGTAGTATAGCCCCAGCATTGTGATTTCACCGTTCCTATTCCTCAGTTTTACTCATATTACTATATGAGTTCTCTGATGTATCTTCTCTCAGTACAGATGTGAGATACTCCTTTACCACTAATGCAACTCCTCCAACTCTTTGATGTCTGCATCACGCCTAACGGATTTAAACCCTGGGGCATTTAGTTGCCAGTCCCGTCCCTCTTTCAGCCAAGTCTTCGTAATCACAATAATGTCATAGTTCCAAGTACTAACCAAATCTCTAAGTTCATCTACCTTGTCTGTTATACTTCTTGCATTGAAACCACCTCCTCTATTCTTTTCAGCAGCGTCACTCTGCCTGTTCTTGTTCTTAGTCATGGTTGCCTTGATTTCTACCTCTCCCTCAATTTCTGAACCTACTGCCTTACTCCTCTGTTTCCCATCCCCCTTCCACACCAGTTTCAACCCTCCCCAACCACTCTACCAATTACCCTGACAAGGAAATCAGTCCCAGTCCTGCCAGCTGTAACACATCCAGTTTGTACAGATCCTACCTCCCCAATAATTTGTCCCAATGCCCAACGAATCTGAAACCCTCTCCCGCACATCATCTTTGTACCCATGCGTTCACCCTACATATCCTGCTGTTTCTACACTGACTAGCTCGTGGCACTGATAATAATCCTGAGATAACGATCTTTGAGGTCCCACGTTTCAACTTTCTTCCTAGATTTCTACATTCTGTTTTCGAACATCAACCCTTTTTAACCTCTGTAGTTAGCATCAAAGTGTACTACGACCACAGGTTTTTCGCCCTCGTCCTCCAGAATGTCTGGCAAACAGCTCCGAGACATCCAGAACTCTCGCAACAGGAGAGTAACACACCATCCTGGACTCTTGTTTGCAGCCACAGAAAAGCATAACTATTCCTCTTACAATTGAATCCCCCAGGATTTTGCATTTCTTTACCTATTTCTCTCTTTCTCTTCAGCAGAGCTAACCATGGTGTCATGAATTTGGCTACTGTTGTTATCCCCTGTTGAGAGGCCTTTCCTCTCAATAGTATCCAGTAGATCTATTTTTCAGGGGAATAGCCGAAGGGGATTCCTGCACTGCCTGCTTAACCCTCTTTCTCCACATGGTGGTCATCCATTCCCTCCCTGTCTGTGGAGTCTGAGTCTGCTCTGTGACCACCTCTCTATCCGCGCTACCCACGATGCTCTCCACCTTGCAACCGCTCCACACTGTCCCCAGGCACTGATCCAATTCCAAAACTCAGGCTTCCAGGATCTGCAGCTGGAGACACTTCTTGCACATGTGCAGGTACCGGACACCTGAAATTTCCACAGCTTCCCACATTAAGCCAAAGGAGTAGACTACGATTTGGAGCTCTCCTGTCATGTGTTACCTCTTTTAATTAACTATTCCTTACAAGATCAAATATTTTTAACACTAAGTTGGGATTTTGATACTCTCTGCTCCTCAGGAAGGCTCATTCGAACCGAAACGTTAACTCTGATTTTTACGTCACAGATGCAGCCAGACCGACTGAGCTTTTCCAGCAACTTCCGTCGTTTTTTGGTTCCTGATTTACAGCATCCGCAGGTCCCATTTTTGCCAAATCAAATGTCTCGTTTGATTTTCCGCTGAACAGCAATGACTGCAAAACTGGCGCACAGAAGCCGACGTTCTCGTTTTAAGAAACAAGAAATATTGTGATTAGTTGAATACGATTGTTGGCCTGGAAGCCAATCAGAAACAAAAATGTTCGTGGTGATCGTGAAAAATCCTTCCCAACATCCGTCAGAACAGTGTCAGACTGGATTGCGAGATGGTGCTGATTTTTCACTCATAATGTTAAGCAAAATGGAAGAACATCAATTAAGTATCCCAGAGGTTCTCAAATTACGGAAATGTGTGGCGGGACAATCGGTTCTTCTGATTTAAGAAACTACATTCTCCTTACTGCTACATCGAAATTGAATGACACCAACTCATGGCGAAACCATTAGAATGATTCAGTGTGAAAATGAAATAAAAACTGAGGAAGGGTCACCAGACCCGAAACATTAACTCTGTTTTCTCTTCCACAGATGTTGCCAGACCTGCTGAGCTTTTCCAGCAACTTTGATTTTGTTCCTGAAATAAAAACAGGTTCGTTGCTAAAATGCCAATGATTGCTCTCCATTTTGCTGTCATGGGATTTGATTTCCAGGCAGTTTCGTTATTCAAGTTTCGAAGAGTTCCCCCCGGGTGCCTTTGTGGGGAATATCGCCGACAATTTTGGCTTGGCTGTAAGTGAGTTCTCTGCTCACAGTTTGCACATTGTGACTAATGGCAGAAAACTGAATTTGGCAATAAATTCAGACAGTGGTAATTACTTAGTGCGGAAGGAGATTGACAAATCACAGCTTTATCGGCCTAAATTCATGGGCTTGCTATCCTTGGAGGGTCTGATTCAAACTCTCTTAATTTTTACCATGTAGAAATGTAGATTTTGGATGTAAATGATTATTTTCCCACATTTCCTAATAACAGTTTGATCTTGAAATCTGAGAAGTGGCTGTGCCTCGAAGGGTTGTTTCCCTCTTGAGTCTGCGCATGACCCGGTTTTTAGGGATCAATTATGTTTAAATCTGCCAGCCGTTTCCGAACATATCCTTTGCTCTGGATGTATAGGTGCACAGCGAAAGAGGGACGTTTCTCTCTCGATGGAGAAAAAGTATCAACTCACAGGTGTGTGTTATTCGGCAAGAGCAGCAGATCTCGTCGAAGGCCAGGTGCTGCTCACCCTGAAGTGCTGTTCAAGTCACAGTCTTGGTGCATGATGTAAATGACGCTGTGCTTATTTTCTTTTTCTCAGTTGCAAATTAAAGAAAAATTCTCGCTATTTTACAACTGCATTGCCAATAAAAAGATAACTAGTGAAAGGGGACCATATTAGAAACATGTGGAACCAGAGCATGTAAAGGACATCCTAATGAATAGTTTGTGTCAGTGTTCACTACTGAGAGGGACAATGCGTGTAAATAAATAAGGGATGTGACTATGGTATATTTACATAAGGTAACTTCAACAGGGGGTTCTGAGTGTTCCGGCAGCCTAAAAGTAGATGAATCTTGAGGACAGAAAGAAATATATCAAAGTCTACTGCGTCATACAATGAAGGAAATGAACGGGCGTTTTCAATCTATTTTTGCATTCCTCCCTGGCCACGGGAGTGGTTCCAGAGGACTAGGAAACACTAAATGCGGCACTGTTATTTCAGAAGAGTGCAAGAGATAAACAGGAAACAACAGGCCAGTCAGTCTAAACTCAGTTGTGGGGAAACTATTAAAAGCAATTATGAGGGACAGAATTAATCTGTATTAGGATTAGGCATGGATCGTCAGCATGGTTTTGCAAAGCGTGGTCATGTCTGACCAACTTGAATGAAATTTTCAAATAGGTAACCAGGTGTGCAGGTGAGGCCAACACATTTGACTCAGTCTACTTGGACTTTAGCAAGGCATTTGATGAGTTCCTGCATGGAATGTTGACAACGAAAACATGAGACCGTGGGATCCCATGAAATTTCGCAAATTGGATACAAAATTGACTGAATGACAGGGAGCAGCCGGTAATGGTCAAGGTGCAACTTTGTGACTGAAAGCCTGAGTCCAGTAGGATTTTTCAAGGATCTATGTTGGGGCCCTTGCCGTTTGTCGTTATAGAAACGATTTAGACTCGAATGTAGGAGGCTTGATCAGTCATTTTATTGATGATTTGTATTATCATGGCGTGGCAAATAGTGAAAAGGATAGCCGTACACTACAGGAGAACTTAAAGGAGTTTGTCAAATTCTCTGTTAAGTGCAAATGGAATTCAATCCAAATAAGTGCAAGGCCGTACATTTGGGCATAACAAGCATGGAGAGGCAATAAATAATGAACGGTAAGACCCTAGGAAGCACTGAGGGTCAGAGGTATCGTGCTGTCCATTTCCACCAGTCCCTTAACGTAGTGCCCTAAGCGGACAAATTGGTGAAGAATACATCAGGGCTAAGGGGCTTTACTTGTGGAGGCATAAACTTTAAGAGCACACAGCTGGAACTGTACCAAATGTTGGCTCGGCCACAGCTAGATCGTTGTGCGCAGTTCTCCTGTCCACATTATATGATTGATGTGATTGATCTAGAGATGCATGTGCGTGTCTGTGTGTGTGTATATATATATATATATGTATTATGAGCAGCGTAGACAGAGTAGATAGGATAAACTTTTCCCATTGCTAGAAGGATAAATGACCAGGGATGTACATTTAAGGTAAGAGACAGGAGGTTAAAATGTGATTTGAGGAGTCTTCTCATTCAAAAGGTGGTGGAAATCTGCAGCTCACCGTCTATTAGGTTGGTACTGGCAGAAACCCTGGCCCATTTTAGAAATATTTAAATAAGACCATAAGACATAAGAGTTGAAATTAGGACGTTCAGTTCAGAGAGTCTGCTCCACCATGGCTGAAAAGTTTCTTAATCCCATTCTCCCGCTTTCCCGCTCCCATTACCCTTGAACCCCTTGATAATCAAGAACCTATCTATCTCCGTTCCTAACTACACTCAATAACCTGGCCTACACAACTTCCTGTGGCAAAGAATTCCACAGATTCACCGCTCTATGGCTGAAGAAGTTTCTCATTATCTCCATTCTAAAAGATCTTCCTTTACTCTAAGGCCGTACCCTCGTGTTTTAGTCTCTCCTACCAATGGAAACAGCTTCCCAACATTCACTCTATCCAGACCATTCAGTGTTCTGTAAGTTTAAATTAGATCCCCACTTATCCTTCTAAACTCCATCGAGTATAGACTCAGAGTTCTCAAGCATTCCTCATATGTTAAACGTTTCATTTCTGGGGCCATTCCCGTGAACCTCCTCTGAACCTGCTCCAGGCCCAAACAAATGTGCACAATACTCCAAATATAGCCTGACCAGAGCGTTGCAAACCCTAAGAAGTATATGATGAAGGGTTTAGGCCCGAAGCGTCAAGTTTTCCTGCTCCTATGATGCTGCTTGACCTGCTGTGTTCATCCATCCCCATGCTTGTTATCTCGGATTCTCCAGCATCTGCAGTACCTTTTATCTCAGAAGTATATCCCTATTTTTGTATTCAAGTACCCCCAAAATAAATGCCAAAGTTGCGTTTGCCTTCCTAACTGTTGACTTAACCTGCAAGTTTACTTTGAGAGAATCCTGGACCAGAACTCTCACAATCTCTTTGTACTTCAGGCTCCTGAATTTTCTCCCCATTTAGAAAATGGACCATGCTTCTATTCTTCTTACCAAAGTGCATGACCTCACACTTTCCCCCGTTATGCTTCATTTACCACTTCTATGCCCGCTCTCTTAACCTGTCCAAATTCTTCTGCAGCCTCCCCACATCCTCAATGCTATCTGTTCCTCTAACTATTTTTGTGTCGTCTGCAAACTTAGTCAGAACGTCCTCAGGTCCTTCATCTCGATCGATCATGTATAAAGTGAAAACTTGTGGTCCCAACAAAGACCCTTGTAGAACACCACTTTTCACGGACTGCCATCTTGAGAATGACCCTCTTAACCTCAATCTCTGCTTTTTGCCAGACAGCAAATCTTCTGTCCATGCTAGTCGATTGCTTCTAATACCATGGGCACTTATCTTCCTCAGCAGCCTCCTGTGCAGCACCTTGCCAAAGGCCGTATTGAAGTCTAAGTAGATAGCATCCATTGGCTTTTCTTGGTCCAATCTTCTTGTTACTTCATCAAAGAATCCAACAGATTTTTCAGGCATGACCTCCTCTTGATGAAGCCATGCTCACTTTGCCCTATTTTGCCATGCACTTCCAAATATTCAGAAATCTCATCCTTCACCAATGGACCAATGGACTGTGAAATCTTATTCACAATCGAGATGAAGCTAATTGGCCTGTAATTTCAGTCTTTTGCCTTAATAACTTTTGAAACAGCCGTGCCACATTAGTGATTTTCCAGTCCTCTGAGACCCTTCCTGATTCGAATGATTTCTGAAAGATCACCACCAATGCCTCCACTGATTATTCAGCTATCTCCTTAAGAACTCTGAGGGGCATAGCAATGCATACAAAGCTATACACCAAGTGTTGGCAAATGCGATTACAATGGTTACAAGGGTTTTGATGAGCTCAATCTCGATTAGCAGAAGGAACCTTTTCTGTGCTGTAGACCTGTGTGACACTATGACCAGTGACCAAGATTATGGCTGTTTTGATTGCTATTTTAAATCCAGATTTGTACCTACGCATGATAAACCACTGTTCCTTTGCTTAAATTTCTTTTTCACCTCCAACGTAAAAATATTCAAAGGCCCTGCTTATGACACCTTCTCACGAAGAGAGTTCCAAAGAACTCTTAGAAAAGAACATCATATAATATGTTTTAAATGAACAACACATAATTGTTTTAAAAGTGACACTTAATTCGAGATTCCATCGTAACAAGAAATTTTGTTTCTACATCTACCCTGTCACCATCTCTCAGGATCTTATAGGGTCTCATCAAACCAAGTCTTACACTTCTAAACTCCACAAGGTGCAAGCCGAGCCAGTCCAAACTTTGATCATAAGACAAACGCACATTCGAGGTATTAGTCTGATAAATATTTTCTGAAATGCTTCTAATGCTGGAAATTTATACCAGCCGATTGCAATTCATCCATTTCTACATTTCAGAATTCTGAAATCTCTCGCAATTTAGGTTGGATGTTTACTTTTTGTTGTTCCTGCCAAAATGACTAATTTCATATTTCTTTCCACGATATTTTCCATTTGCCAGGTATTTACCTACCCACTTAACCTATTGATATTTTTTGGCAATCTCAGTATGTGCTTTTCACAACTTACTTTCCAATCAATGTTTGTGCAGTCAACTTAAAAAAAAATCTGTTGCACCATCAAGCTTTACACAATTGTCAGAGTAGCTACATTGAGATCTCAGTTCACTTTCAAGGGCAGTTGAATTTTAATTCCTTAATGTCTTCAGAGAGCGAATGGCATAGTGTGATCTCTTCAAGCTGGACGTTAGAAAGTATTGAATAAAAGTGAATCGCATCCATAAGGGTAGGTGAAACATTAATGTTTCTGTAGCAAGAGCAAGGGAGATTACTATCTTCCAACCTCATCCTCAAAGACAGCAATCTCTAGAATACATAACAAATATCAGGAACATCTGACCAGGAATAGAAAAATGAAATGTCAATGGTATTCAAATGATCAAGGACAGTGTTAAAACATGGTGATAGTAGGAACTGCCGATGCTGGAGAATCTGAGATAACAAGGTGTAGAGCTGAATGAACACAGCAGGCCAGGCAACATCAGAGGAGCAGGAAAGCTGACGTTTCGGGTCTGGACCCTTCTTCAAAAATGGGGGAGGGGAAGGGGCCTCTGAAATAAATAGAGAGGGGGGAGGTGGTGACGGAAGCTGGATAAAGGAGCAGATAGGTGGAGAGGAGACAGTCAAGTCAAGGAGTGGGGTGATGGAGCTAGTAAAGGTGAGTGTAGGTGGGGAGTTAGGATGGGGGTTGGTCATTCCAGGGAGGACAGACAGGTCAAGGAGGCGGTGATGAGGCTGGTAAGTAGGGGCTGGGGATGGGGGTTGGTCATTGAGGTGGGAGGTGCTAATAGTTGGGAGAAAAGATGGACAGGTCATGGAAGCGGGGGAGAGCTGGGCTGGTTTTGGGATGATATCGGGGGTGGGGAGATTTTGAAGCTTGTGAAGTCCACATTGAGACTATTGGGCTGCAGAGTTCCCAAGTGAAGTATGAGGTGCTGTCCATTGTGGCACTGGAGGATGCCGAGGATGGGCTTGTCGTCCAAGGAGTGGGAGGGGGTGTTGAAGAGGTTCGCAGCAGGGAGGTGCAGTCATTTGTCACGAGCTGAGCATAAGTGTTCCACAAAACAGTCTCCAAGCCTCCACTTTGTTTCCCTGATGTAGAGGAAGCAACATCGGGAGCATCAGATACAATATAATACATTAGCAGATGCGCAGGTGAACATCCGTTTAATGTGGAAGGTTTTCTTGAGGCCTGGGATGGGGGTGAGGAGGGACGTATAGGAGCATGTGTAGCAGTTCCTGCGGTTGCAGGGAAAAGTGCCGGGGTTGTGGGGCTGGTGGGGAGTGTGGAGCGGACTAAGGAGTCACCGAGAGACTAGTCCCTCTGGAAGGCAGATAAGGGTGAGGGGGGAAAATGTCTTTGATAGTGGGGTCAAATTGCAGGTGGTGGAAGTGGTGGAGGATGATGCATGGAATCTGGAGGTTGCTGGGGTGGTACGTGAGGATGAGGGGCATTCTGTCTTTGTTGTTATTGTGGGGAGGGGATGTAAGGGATGAATTGTGGGAAACATGAGCTATGCGGTCAAGGGTGTTTTCGACCACTGTGGAGGGGAAGTTGTGGTCCTTGAAAAACAAGGACCTGTGGGATGTCCGAGAGTGGAATGCGTCATTTTGGGAGCAGATGCGGCAGAGATGAAGGAATTGGGAATAGGGGATGGCATTCTTACAGGAAGGTGGCTGAGAGGAGATGTTTTCGAGGTAGCTGTGGGAGTCAGTAGGCCTAAAATAAATATTGGTTTCCAGGTGGTTGCCAGGGATGGAAATCGAGAGGTCCAGGAAGGGGAGAGAGGTATCAGAGATGGTCCAGGTGAACTTAAGGTTGGGGTGGAAGGTGTTAGGAAAGTGAATGAGCTGTTCGAGCTGCTCGTGGGCGCACAACGTGGCGCCAATACAGCCATCAATATAACGGAGGAAGATTTGGGGGATGGGGCCAGTGTAGCTGTGGAAGAGGAACTGTTCCACGTATCCTACAAAGAGGCAGGCATAGTTTGGGCCCATGGGGTTCCCATGGCCACACCTTTTTTCTGTTGGAAGTGGGAGGAGTTGAAGGAGAAGTTATTAAGGGTGAGGACGAGTTCGGCTAAGTGGATAAGAGTGTCAGTGGAGGGGTCTGCTCGGGCCTGCGGGAGAGGAAGAAGCAAAGGGCCTTTAGGCCATCTGCATGGGGAATGCATGTATGTAGGGATTGGACGGCCATGGTGAAGATGAGGTGTTGAGGACCAAGGAATTGGAAGTTTAGGAGGAGGTGGAGGGCGTGGGTGGTGCCACGGACGTATGTGGGGAGTTCCTGGCCTGGGGTCGGGGGGTGGGGGGGGAAGAAAATGGAGTCGAGATAAGGCCAGAGATGGAAACAGAAAAGTCCAGGAAGGAGAGAGAGGTATATTTGCATTCCCCATGCAGATGGTCTAAAGGCCCTCCACTTATTCATCTTCCGCAGGCTTCCCTTCCCCCTCACTACTTATTTCAGAGTCCCCTTCTGAGATTTTATTGGGATAACATCCCATTGATTTCTATATTCTCTATAAATTAATGCTCTTTACCTGCTTACAGAGAGGTATGCAGGTACTGGTTAAAACTTCCTGCCCAACTAGAATTAGGTGTGAAACTTTGTAAATCCTTATCTTCCTATACATAAGTAGAAAAGACACTGCCTTAAGCTTCCTGCCTGAATAGAATTGAGTATAAACTTTGTAA
Source organism: Ginglymostoma cirratum (assembly GCA_024137785.1). Taxonomy (NCBI): domain Eukaryota; kingdom Metazoa; phylum Chordata; class Chondrichthyes; order Orectolobiformes; family Ginglymostomatidae; genus Ginglymostoma; species Ginglymostoma cirratum. The sequence goes on from JAHRHZ010000250.1 coordinate 1,304,158, forward strand.
ATCTTTATTTTCCTGCACAGAGGTATGTGGAAGCTGTCTCAAATAAGATTAGGTGGCAAAGTTTGTAAGGTGTGAGGCTTCTGAAATCCAGTAAAGAATATAACTTCTGTTTCTGCTAAAGGGGCCAGGACACTGACCTTTGTTCAAGCCAGACACTTCGGAAGCTTGAAATTACATTCTGTCACTTCAGCAACTTGAAATCGCCTCCTGCCGTTAGCAGTCGCTTTGCGAACAATCGATACTGTATCCTGCTTTCTTTATGTTTTCGATGTAGTAATTGTTTGTGTTATCATGTCATTGTCCGATGTAGTGATTGTTTCATGTAACATGCCATTGTGAGATGTAAAATTGCTTTATGTACTATGCACACGATAAGGTATAAAAAGTGGGGACTGTCCACTGCTCGGGGAGGATCACTTATGAGACTCTGCACTCTGTGCCGGGTTGAGTACAGTGATCCTCCACAGCTTGTATACGTTTTGTAATAAAGGATTTGTGTTTTTCTAAACAGGTCAGTGTCTTGTTATTGCATCAAGTCCGTGAGGGTGTCCAAAAACGAACCTAACACTTCTACTCCCCCATTTCTGAAGAAGGGCCCAGACCCGAAACGTCAGCTTTCCTGCTCCTCTGATGCTGCCTGGACTGCTGTGTTCATCGAACTCTACACCTTGTTATCTCAGTATACAACCATAATATTTCAACCTTCTTTTAAACAGTGTTCTTCATATTTTCATCGCCCCTGAAAATGTACACAAATAATGTCAACGTTTGTACCAACAGTAGCATTTTGAACATTCAGTATGGTCACTGTAGTTGTTGCATTGATATTTGCATGGCAGTGCGGAAAATTGCCCAGACATGTGCTGTACACAATGACACGACTATTCCAACCTGGTCAGTTACTGCCACAGGCTGCCCCTGGTTATCAGTAAAGTGATGCAAGGAGTCTCTATTCGTCCTATAAAGCAACAATTTCTTAGGAATAATCTCTTCGTTCCTTAGCTTTTCTTCTGCTAGTGTCATTTGATCTATGACCTCATTGCAGCCTTGAAGGAAAGACGGACAAGAGAGATGAAAACAGCAGTCTGGTGAGCGTGACTACCCTTAATATCACGGTAACATTTGTCAGAATATGCCATGAATGAGCCCTAGTAATTTTAGAGTCAATGGGAAACAGGAGCAAAAGTCTCTGCTATTTGTGTTATGCCAGGCCAAATGCAAGAAAGTTGTGATTGTTGGGTAGAGTCATTTCAGTTCGAGGTAATCTCTGCAAGAATTGCTCAGGTAGAGCGATGGGTCCAACTATCGTCAACTGATTCATCAATGCAAACCTCTTCACTACAAAGTCAGAGATTGGCATATTCACCGATTATTGTGTAATGTTCAGCAACATTAATGACTTGTTGAAACAGCAGTATAATGTTCCCCAAAAGAGTAAAACTTTAAAAAATGCAAGCTTCGACTAATAAATAGTAAGTAATATTCCAGCCTAACGACAGACAACCGCCACCTGTTGATCTTTAATGGCATTACCATTGCTGAATTCAACATTATTGATATCCTTCATGTTACCTTTGGCTACAACCTAAACTAGACAAGTCATAAAAATACTATGGCTACACGAGGACGTCCACAGAGCAGGAATCCTTTTGCAGGATTCCTTACTCCCTTCCTCCCTTACACAATTCCTTACTCCCCAAGCCTATAATTTAGAAGCTTCAATTCAGAAGTGTCAGGCAATCCTCCTAACAAGCTTCAATACGTGCAGGTCCAGCGATACTCAAGAAGCTTCACTCCATCTGAGACACAGCAGTCCTCTGGATTGCCAAGATGCACACCAGCATTCACTCACTCCATTACAGACAGAGAGTAACAGCAATGCAAACCATGTACAAAATACACTGTAGAAATTTACAAAGGTTCCTTAGGCAGCTTTTTCCAAAACTGCTCCCATCTGGAAGGGCCAAAGCAGTAGATAGTTGGAAATGGCATCAACTGCTCGAGTCCTCCTCAACATCCCTCACTATTTTCTTCCATTATTGCGACTGAGCCAAAATCCTGTGATTCTATTCCCAACAGTATTGAGATTGGAATCAGATTAAATGGACTGCAGCAATTCAAGAAGACTGCCCACTGCCACTTGCATCAACGATGATTAAGATGGCCAATTAATGCTGGTCCAGCAACCAAAGCTCACATCCCCCGAGTAAATAAATGCACTTTGAGATGTACTAATGGAAAATTGTGAGCAGTTTCCAACACAGAAACAGAGACAGCGGAACCAAATCAGTCTTTCTACATCTGCATTCACAACAAGGTAATTATCCCTATCAAGATCCACAAAGGTTACTGCAATAGTTCCTAACCATTTAAATATTTAAATGACCAACACCAAGTTTTGTGAATTATTAATACCCGACTTCGGTTTTGTACTTTAAACAAAAGACATAACTTATTATGCATATAAGAATGTTAGCAGAGAAGAAATAAAGAAGTTACTCCAATTAACGTCAAAGCATTTGACGCGAAACATTTGTTTTCAGAGCTAAAGAATTAAATCAAAATAGCAAAACTGGCAAAATCACATAATTGGTTTTCACAATGCATTGCTTCATAGGCTTGGAAGTGGATGCTTACTTTTCTGGAACTGTGGATTAGGGTTACTTTTCCAGTTCACTTTGGTAAAGGTAATAACACTTCTAACTCAGATTTCCATTCTTTGGATTTCCGAAATATTCTAAGGGAGATTAGGTAGGATATTTCCAAATCTATGTGCTGTGTCTTCAACAGCCAAACCCATCTTCACAGAAAACATTTCATAGAAAATCAACTTCAGCTCGTTTCCCGTTCAACATCCTCTTGAATACAGCTTCGAGTTCCAATTTCCAGGTACTGTCCTCGTTGACAGCCAACTTCTGCCACCTGTTTTAATACAGGGCTCTTTCCGGGGTCGCTGCGTCTGGAGCAACCTTTTAATCTTCAATCAGTTTGCAATTAACCCCCAAGCCTAGTCTCACAAACAAATAAAGGTTTGTTGGCCTTTTATTTTGCGTTTAGCATCAGCTGCTTTCCAAAGTCCACAAGTAATCTTCGGCTCAATTCCTAACTCAGAGTTCCAATCAGAAATTGATGATAAATTAAAAACGGAAATAATGAAAAGTCAGAGATAACAAGCATGGGGCTGGATGAACACAGCAGGTCAAGCAGCATCATAGGAGCAGGAAAGCTTAACGTTTCGGAAGGGTTTAGGCCCGAAACGTCAAGTTTTCCTGCTCCTATGATGCT